>PVJS01001344.1:18940-54121 GCA_004027185.1 Glis glis | reverse complement strand
ACCGCTGTCACCACTCCTTTTCAATATAGTACTTGAGACTCTAACCAGAGCAATAAGGCAAGAGAAGGAAATAAAAGGAGTACAAATAGGAAAAGAGGAACTGAAACTATCTCTATTTGCAGATGACATGATATTATACTTAGAAGATCCAACAAACTCAACAAAAGGCTCATAGAACTGATCAACAAATTCAGCAGTGTCTGGATACAAAATCAATCTTAAAACATCAGAAGCCTTTCTGTATGCCAACCATAAGTCCACTGAAAAAGAAATCCAGAAGACGTTTCCACTCATGATATCCCCCAAACAATAAAATACTTGGGAATAAACCTAACCAAGTTGGTAAAAGAACTCTACAAGGAAAACTATAAAACATTGAAAAAAGAAATTGAAGATCTTAGAAATGGAAAGATCTCCCATGCTCTTGGGTAGGCAGAGTAAATATCATCAAAATGGCCATTCTTCCAAAAGTGCTCTACAGATTCAATGCAATACCCATTAAATTACCAAAGTCATTCTTCACTGACATAGAAAAATCTGTCCTTAAATTCATTTGGAACAACCAAAACCCCAGAATAGCCAAAGTAGTTCTCAGCAACAAGAACCATGCAGGAGGCATCACAACACCTGACTTCAAACTATACTACAAAGCCATAGTAATAAAAACAGCATGGTATTGGCACAAAAGCAAACACATAGACCAATGGAGCAGAACAGAAGACTCTGAAACAAACCCACACACCTACAGCCAATTGATTTTTGACAAAGAGCCTCAAAACATCCACTGGAAAAAAGATAGCCTCTTCAACAAATGGTGCTGGCAAACCTGGCTAACCATATGCAGAAAAATAGAAATAAACCCCACTTTCTCACCTTATACAAGAGTCAATTCAAGATGGATCAAAGACCTAGAAATCAGACCAGCGACCTTCCAGCTACTTGAAGAGGGCATAGGCCCAACACTTCAGCACATAGGCACAGGTAAGGACTTCCTCAACAAGACCCCAAAGGCACAGTAAATTAAAATGAGGATCAATACGTGGGATTGCATTAAACTGAAGAGCTTTTGTACAGCAAAGGAAACAATCAAGAACCTCAACAGAGAGCCGACAGAATGGGAGAAGATTTTTGCCAGCTACTCCTCTGATAGAGGACTTATATCTAGAATATACAGATAACTTAAAAAATCACCACTAAAAATACAAATAATCCAATCAAAAAATGGGCAAGTGAACTAAACAGACACTTCACAGAAGAAGAGACACAAATGGCCAATAAATGTATGAAAAAATGTTCAACATCATTAGCAATCAGAGAGATGCAAATCAAAACTACCCTGAGATTTCACCTAACCCCAATTAGAATGGCAATTATTAAAAACACAAACAACAACTGGTGAGGATGTGGAGCAGTAGGAACTCTAATACACTGTTGGTGGGATTGCAAATTAGTGCAACCACTTTGGAAAACAGTGTGGAGGATCCTCAGAAGAATGAGAATGAACCTACCATATGACCCAGCAATACCACTTCTAGGCATCTACCCAAAAGGACTGAAACCAAACTACCAGACTAATGCATGTGTATCTATGTTTATAGCTGCACAATTCACAATCACCAAACTTTGGAACCATCCAAGGTGTCCATCAACAGATGAATGGATCACAATACTATGGGATATGTACACAATGGAATTTTATGCAATCATGAAGAAGAACAAAATTGCATCATTTGCAGGGAAATGGAGGGCACTGTAGAACATTATGCTAAGTGAGATTAGTCAGTCATAAAGAGTGAAAAGTCAGATGTTCTCCTTAATATGTGGAAGCTTGGGAGAATGGGACTTACAAGGGATCCCAGACAAAGAAGGATAAAACTTTAGTTAAGCACAGAAGGCGACCTAACTGAGGGAGATGGGAGGGGGAAAGAGGGAAATACACTAATGCACATGATGTGTATACACAAACTTATCAGAGTCAATCACTATGCTGAGCACAGAAAGGAGGAAAGGGGGAGGGAATAGGATGGGATTTGAGGGAGGGCTAAATGAGCAATGTGTGCATGCATGCTTCTGATACCCTGACACTTATCAAAACATATAACTACAATGCACCAATAAATGTAATAAAAAATAAAATATTTTCTTCAAGAAAAAAAACAGTATTAAATGCCCTCTATGTTCCCATATTAATGATTTGCCCTGATAGTTTCTTAAATATTGGGTACACCTGCTACAATTAACAGAGCAGAAGACATGCAAGTATTACAGAATGCCTAAAGAGAAAATTATTATTTAATCATTTAAACAACTTAGCTCCACTTGGTTTGACTTGAACAAATCTACTGGGGAAACAAATTTTTACAGCACTAATGGGATAGTTACAAGTAGTAGATCCTTTGATGTTAATTGGGAATTCAGAGGGTGAACTAGTAAGCTGATGGGAACTCTACAATGCACCATTTGCAGCAATAAGAATTAGGCCTACTGTATCCCTAATGACTGAGAGTTATAGTCTGCACTCTCAGGAATATCCCTACACAAATAGGTGGGTGGATTGTCCCAGGGAAATATGAGGTAGGGCCAGTTTCTTCCTTTTACAGGGCTTATTTAGGCAATGGCTTTATTGAAAGATCATTTTTGTAGCCCTGATTATAGTTAAAAATTGATTTTGCTTCTCAGCAACTTAGCGAGACACTGTTTTAAAATAAAAAGTGCTGGAGGTGTAGCTTGGAGGTTGAATGCCCCTGGGTTCAATCACCAGTACCAGAAAAGAGATTGATTTTGAAGAGACTAGACTATGTAAATTTTTTATTATCAAGAATTGAATATTTAGATGGGATGAACTTAATTGATTTTATGTTTTTTGAGATAATGCAGTGGCTGCCAGGGTTCAATATGCTACTTAAGATGTGCAATTAACAAAAGAATTCAAATGTTTAAACATTTGAATTGGAAGTCAGTTGAAGATATGTTTAAATTATGCAAGGAGGATTCATGATCTGTGTAGCCCTGAGTGTCCCCTGAGTGACAAGGGCATCAGTTAGGACTCTAAAATTCCACTTAAGTGTTCACTTTGTCCTCTTAAATTGGGCGTCACTCCAATCCATCGATCTTACAAAAAATTCTGGACCTCCAGGCTAGAAAGATGGGCCAGCCTCCTCCTCTTCATCTGCTAGAAAGATGACTCATCACTGAGAGTTCGTGAGCGTTACACCTTTTAGATCTTTTTCCCATTAGGAAGACAAAGTTGCTGACATCTGAAAAATCTGAAGCGTGTTGTGATATATGTTGTGCAAAATCTGTGTATTAGCTGGGAGAGGCCGTTTTGCTGAAGTAAGGAACACTGCATGTCATTTCCACCCACGACCATTGACAAAAGTAGTCACAAGGTCGTGTATAATTGTAATGAGGTTAAGAATATGGGCAGCAATGGAATGTTCAGTGAACACCACTATGTCTACTGCAAACCTTAAAGAAGCCCACTTTACAGTCATGAGACTTGAAAAGAGGGATGCTAGCAAGTGTGTGTGTGTGTGTGTATATGTGTGTATGTGTGTGTGTGTGTGTGTGTGTGTGTGTGTGTGTGTGTAAATGTTCATTTCCCCTTCTTGAATCACCCTCTTATGGTGCACAAAAACAAGGTTTAATAAGAATAGTGTAAAGGAATATTTTAATATTTGAACAAATATTATTGTGCAACTGACCAAGGCTGGGAAGTTGTGGGTTTGATCTGGTCTGTCCATAAAAGAATCAAGGCATTGAGGAGGCGATGAGACATGGCTTGTTCCAGCTGTAGCAAGCTGAAGGAGGAGGCTTCTGTCTCCAGTACCCAGTGGAGGCCGACTGGGTACATGGAGCTCCGTATGGAGACTTCCCCACAGCACATCTGCCTGTCCACACACCCGCGTGTCAGTCCAGTCTATATACCAAATCAGAACAGAAGTGGCAACTAGCCAGGGCGCAGGGTTACATAAGACAACATGACGCCCTCAAGGACAGGCTTAGCTATTTTTTATACAACAGTGGCCTTCACCAGAAAGAGGTGAGGAAGCCTAATGCACACTATGTTTTTACTGTCCCCACAACTATTTCTTAAAATTCTCAATTTTGAAAAAGAAATCTAGAATATGTTCAAAATAAATAGTCACACTTTCCCTTATTCTTTTTTTTTTTCGCAGTACTGGAGATTGAACCCAGGGGCATTCTACCTCTGAGTTACACCCCCAGCCCTACTTTTTATTCTTTATTTTGAATCAGCATCTCAATAAGTTGTGGAGCTGAGCAGCTGAGGCTGGCCACGAACCCGGGTCCTCTGGTCTCAGCCTCCCAAGTACTGGAATTACAAGCGTGCGCCAACATACCTGGCTCCCTTATCCTTTTTAGCTTACCCTTTTGTAAACACACATGTTTTAATTATTACAAAAAGAGATTCAAAAATTGTCTTTCAATCATGCCAGCACATGTGTATATTATTCAAAGCTGCTACTTGGACAATGGAAGTCCTTTCCCAGTAAGAATTATCAAATATGTGTATGGAATTTTTACTTATTTCTGATATCAGCTTTTTCTGGTTGGGGAGAAGTAACCCACTTAAAGTATTTTCCTAACAGTATATAAAAATAAATTGGAACTTCAAGTTATTAAAAAACTTCAAATAAAATTGTTTGTGATCTGTTTTTGCTCTAATTAACCCTATGTCTTTTCTCTAATCATTATATTTTTGCTAGTCTCACATGTCCTCCTGATTCCCTACATGTATTAATAGCTCAAAGTTAAAAAAATAAATACTCTGTATTTTCATGTAACTTAAAACTCAGGGACTTTAATGAAGACTCCATTGTGTAACTACCCCTAAAATTTTCCATGGCAGGGTGAGGACTGAAAAGAAAGTGAGAGTTCATGTGCATGGCAAGGAGAGTATGATATGTGTGGAGTATATTTAATCAGGACTAAATGTTTTCATGGTGTTTGTAAATATTTTCTAGAAATGATACCAAAATGGAATTACCTCTCCCTAGCATCCCCTTCTCCTTAAAGAGTAAATGATATAGAAAACACTCGATAGACTCTGTTACCAGACTCATATCTAGAGGTTGGAATGAGCCTCATGAAGGGTTTCCTTTAACCAATAGTAGAGAGGTGAAGCTGGACTTGGAGAGAATTCATTCCACTAAGACAAGAAACAGCTTATTAAAAACAGGCCATTAGGAATCCTGCAGGTAACATCGAAGAGGAAGGCTCCATGATTAGGGACTGACCTATGGGAGAGACAAATTGGACCCAAATGTTCAACCCTACTCTCCTCACCTGTTATCGGTTCACCTTGGAGCCCTTTTCAGTTCATATAGATGGGGTTTTCCATGTGACATACAGGAGAGTTTCTAATTAGGTAGCTTGGAAGTTGTTCTTTTGTTAATAAAGGTCTTTAAGTTCATGGGTTTTATTGTCAAAAAGAACTATCCAGAATGAACAGTCAACCTAAATGATGGGTTTCCCATAACAATTAAGTTGAATTTTCCCAAATTGGCACTGTTATGGATTAAATTGTGCTTCCCCCCAAATTCATATGTTAAATTTCTAACTCCAACTATCTCAGAATGTGACCTACTTGGAAACAGGGTCATTGCAGATGTAATTAGTTCAGATGAGGTCCTTGGAAATAGGGTCATTGCAGAGGTAATTGGTTAAGAGGAGGTCCTAAAGGAGAAGAGTTGGCCCCTAATCCAAGATACCTAGGTTCATATAAAAAGTGTAAATTTGGGCACAGGTACACAGGAAGAATGCCACATGAAGAGAAAGATCAGGGTAGCACTTCTATAAGCTAAGAAAAGCCAATGATTACCAGCAAACCACCAGACGTTAGGAGAAAGCCATGGAACTGATTCTCCAAAGCCTGCAAAAGGAACCAGCCCTGCTGACTCCTTGATCTCAGTCATCCAGCCTCCAGAAGGGTAAAACAAATTCCCATTTTTTTAATCATCCAGCCATGCTATTTTGTTACTGTGGCCCTAGGAAACTAATGTAGGCACTGAGAACAAGTATGTTGTTTGGAGATGCTATTATCCTATGTTATCCAGAGTACAGTCTACATCATGAAGTACAACCACAGAAGCTAATCACTGCTAGGAACCATAATACACTGCGTTGTACTTTTATAAGCATCACATTGTAAAGAAATAAGAAGGATGTTGTGAAGAAAAAGAGGCAATTTTTAGAGATGATTTTATTTTTGAAAAATGATTAAGGAAAGCTGAGAGATTCTTAGGAGAAAACAGACCATACCCATGGTTAATTCACTAAGTACTTTTACCCTCACCCTGCCAGGCTCTCCTCCATCACTGATCCCTCAGTCCAGAACAAATCCTTTCTCCTACCTACTCATTCACCCTTTACTCTGCCATCATTCATAACCTTCACCAACTTTCTACCTACTCTGTCCTTACACTCCCTTCATCCTCCCCAGCTACTCTCTTATACACTTTTTAAATAATCTCTTCTCCAATGCTGGAGAAATAACTACCATAATTTCAGTGGAGATAAAGGTTATACAGAGTGGCTGTTGGGTTAGTTTCACAGCTTCCATCTGGCTGCTGGTCAGAGGAAGTGATAAAGGAGATTTAGAGCTTGGTTTCTGGTAGCAAATTTCAATAAAGTCTTGCTGGGTGGAGGGGTGGAGGGAGCCACATGACTCCAAAAGCCAGTCTTGAAACAAGCCTCAGGAAGATTAGAATTAGACCAAAAAGGAAGCAGGAATTAGTGGGAATTGGAGAGGAAAGGAAGTGAGGATATTGAAGATGCCAAAATCAATCATAAAAATAATAATGATACTAAAATTCATTGAACACATACGCGAGTGCATTGTCTCCATAAGAACCCAGAACATCAATAAATATTTTTCAAGTATTTATTTTGTATTTATATTTATTTAAAAATATATATCTGCAACTTATAGAAGATGGCTTGAATATAGACAAGAGTATTTTATTTTCCTGATTAGTCTTTATAAACATTTGCTAGATAAAAAGTTTATGTATTGAATTCCCCTAGAAGGATCTTTTTTAAAAAGCTCTTCTATTCATTAGACAAAATGGTGTAAAATTTGAGTCATTCATCATAAATCATTTTTTATCTTTTATATTTTGGATGAAATATTTTTATATAATTCTTCATGGAAATATAAACAGAAGGATACTGAAGCCACTGCCTCATTTTCAAATATTGATTTCGAAAGTCCTTAGCTGGAGGACACAGAACACGGTGGTAAGGTTTCTGGAAGTTACTGTGCTATGGACCTCTGCCCCTTCCAAGCATTCCTAGTTGTGCCGGAAGACTCCCACGACAGCAGCTCTGTGCTTGACTCGCCATTGTCACAAGGATCTGGGCTAATGAGGGATGTCTGGAAGAGGGGGCGTTTGACCACGCTAAGAATTCCAGGAAAATGACCAAGGAATAATGAATTAAATGTTCATTAATTCAAACAACGTTTATTGGACACCACATTTCTGGTAGATTCTCTGTTATAGTTTTAGGGTACAATGAGTAAATAGCTGACAGACCTGTTGGGGAATTTCAGCCTTAGAAGAAAAGAGCTAGAAACCTTATGTCACCCTCCAAATAAGTCCTTGAAAATACTTCTAAAAACAAAAGGCTAACTCCTACTAAGGGGCCAGTGCTTTGCATTTCAACTTCTCCTACTTGAAAAAAGTCAGTAATTATGCAGGAAAAAAATAAGATTATTTCTCTGTACATATTGTCTCAAATTTTTTCTTAGTAAATACATAGCTCTTACTATGGCCTGGGTATTGTTGTAGTCACTTTTTAAAAATTAACCCATTCATTACTCATTATGACAATCCTATGAAATATATAGTATTTCCACATTTTATAGATGAAATTAAGGCTCAAAGTTAGTAAATAACTCACCCAGGTTTGCATATCTAGTAAGTGGGTTATCTTTTATAAGCAATAAAAAGTAAGTTAATAAAAATTAAAAGGTAAATAAGCCATACTACACATTCAAGGACAAATTAAATCAGAACAGAATTGTTTAAAAGGTTTTAGTGTCATACTAAGTCAGATAAAATATTCTATGATACATAAGAACAGATGTAGCAGAATAAAATGTGGAAAAATAAAATATTCCCAGAGAGAACTAGGCTATCCTATAATTCTCTTCAGAATGGGCAAAGAGCAATTAATTCATCTATGCAAATCTTTCTTGAATCTATTTAAATGTTTGGCCTGTGCATCCTCTTTTGGGTAAAAGATTTAATCACATGCTCAAGTGATAAATGCTATTGAGTAATAGTTTCTTCATCTGAAAAATAAAGATAATAAAAGTATCTACATCATCGGATTAGAAAAGGATTTCTCTCATGGGGTGTATGGTGTCCAGATGGGATTCCTGGATACCTAAAAAGCAGCACACATCAATTAGCACATCCCTCAAAATAGCCCTCATGCTTTTCTATGAATAAGATATAGCTATAAAGAGAAAGAAAACCGTATTATCCACACAATACAAAAGTAGATGTAAACATGCAAGTCAATGTGAAGTCAAAGATAGCTCCCCTAAGTCATTGGTGGTATAGTGGTGTGCATAGCTGCTTTCCAAAGATAGTGCCCCTAACTTCCCTAGCCCACCAAAAAAGATTACTTTACTCAGGTTAGCAAATTGGCTTCTGTATATCTCCAGTAATAGAGGTTAAAAAAAATCAGGCTTCAGTACAATACAAGACAGAGTCCTAATCATCTGGAAGACTTGTGGAACTCATTTACATACTGACCTCCTGGTAAAATAACTAAATCAGCACCTGTGACATCAGAGATTGTTGTATTGAAGAGATAAACAATCCATTTAGCAATCACATCTATGAGCAGAGCTCAAGCTTTGTCATATCTTGGAATAGGAAAGGAAAACCATCCAGGAGTCTCCCTGATTACAACACCCCAATAAATTAGCTTTAATTAACAAGCCTCACTTTAAGAGTTCTTAATTCCATTAGCCTAGTGTAGATTAGGGAGACAAGATACAAACTCAATCTTTTTAATAGAACAATTGGAGTTTCCTCTGAGCTCATACCAAAGCAAACTTAATCTAGACCAAGATGCTTCAAGACTTGTAGACTCCACTGATTCAACTGACAACCAATTCATAGGATCCCTCAAATCCATGGAAATATGTTTGTAATTTCATAAAGCTTAGATCGCTCATCAGACCTTAAACTTAAACTTAAACTTAAACGATCCATGATTCCAGGTGGCATGCTCATTTCTTGCTTGGGAACACTCCTGCTTCTCATTTTTGGTCAAACTTGGGCCTCAGAGAGATTCCCCATTCATTCACGATGCCTGTCCTCTAGCAATTTCAAGTTCTTAGAAGAGCAAACGCCATTTTCTTCACTACCAAACCCTAAATTATTATACTGACTGGCATAGAGCAAACACGCGTACACAAAGAGAGAGAGAGAGAGAGAGAGAGAGAGAGAGACTAAGCATCTCTAATCTCAAAATCTGTAATCTGAATTCCTAAATGTTTGAGTGCCAAAATAGCACTAAAAGTGGAAAATTACATGCCTGGCATCATGAGACTGGCCATAGTCAAAATGTAAGCACAAAGCACAGTTTATTCAGTATTTCCCTAAGGCTAAGGCAGAGGGAATCTTCCCAGCCCCCTTCAGCGGCAATATATGTTTTCTGCTTACACCCAGATTCACCTACACAAGTGCATACAGAAGGAGTAATGAGATAGCATGTGTGTAGGCCAGACACAAAGCTGATTCCCCAAGATGCTCACATGAGGTCAAGACCTACAGGTATCATTCACCGTGTATTTTTGCTTATTCTTTCCTCTGTGGTATAAAGATATTTGTTGAAATGTCAAAAAAAAACCCTTCAAATAAACTGATGGAGAAGAGGAGAGGAGGAGAGAGGAGGGGAGGAAGGGGAGAGGGAAATACACTAAGTGCTGTGTACCTGTATGTTTGCATCACTTTGAACCTCACTATGATGTTTAGTTACAATGCACCAATAAAAGTATAAAAAAGGAGAAGCATTTATGCTTGCCCATAACACAGAAATTCAAGCTGTTGGAGAAACTGGACAATGGTGTGAAACATCTTATAGATGAGTATGTTGTTGAAATGAACACCATATATGACCTGAAGAAACAAATGAATAAACTGTTGAAGTGATATGTTAAAAGTGATAAACTGAAGTTAATGGGAAACGGAAAAAGCAAAAAGCAAAGTGAGTATCTTGATTGCATATTGAAATAGTGGCTCTGTCAGAGTTTCATTAAATACATGTCACTTAATGGTATGCTGATCATGATACAAGCAGAGATCATTCTATACCATAATGAACTGAAAGTTGGAGGGAACTGGGAATATTCAATAGGCTGGATACAGAAATATTAGAAAGGCCGCTGTATTGCATTTGTAAGATTCGCGGTGATGAAGCATCTGCTGATCACGAAGCATCAGGGAAATTCATTGATGGGTTGGCCAAAGTCATCACTGATGAAAATCTGATGCCAAAGCGAGTCTATAAAGCTGACGAAACATCGCTGTTCTGGCATTGCCCCAGAAAGACACTGACTACAGCTGATGAAACCGCCCCTACAGGAGCTAAGGATGCCAAGACCACAACAACTGTGCTGGATATGCTAATACAACAAGCACACGAGTGCAAACTTGCTGTGATAGGCAAAACCTGAATCCTCACTGTTTTACATTTTATTTTATTTTATTTTATTGTAGCATTGGGGATCAAACCCAGGCCTTGAGATACTAGAAAAAGGCTCTGCCACTGAGCCACACCCCCAGCCCATCCTCAATGTTTTTAATTAATTTTTTACTAGTCTATTATTAGGCTAACGAGAAGACCTGTATCACCAGAGACATCTCTTCTGATTGGTTCACAAACATTTTGTACCAGTGGCTGATACTCACCACAGGGAAGCTTGACTGAATGATGACTGCAAGGTTGTGATACTGCTTGACAACTGTCCTACTCATCCTCTACCTGAAAAATAATACTGATGCTATATACTTTCTTTTATATGTGGCTTTGTTAATTTAGCCATATGACCAAAATATCCTTATTCAATAAAAAGTAATTATAAAAAACACTTTCTTGAACAGCATGCTAGCAGCAGAGAAAGGTCTAGAGGTCTAGAAGGTTTTTGAAATGAGTTTAGCATAATGGATGCCATGAAAGCTGTTGTCAAAGCTTGGGGCACAGTGACTGAAGACACGGGTGTGCATGCCTGGCACAGCCTCTGGCCCGTGACTGTGTTCAGTGATGGTGACCAAGGTGGTCACTTTGAAGGATTCCATAGGTCAATTAAGAAACAGTGGTATCTTACCTTTCATATGCAAAAATATATCTTCAAAGTTCATTAGTAAGGTGGAAAGAAGTGGGTATTGAAGAGCTTTTTAACATCGATATAAGGCTCCAGTTGTTCATTCCTTGGGAAATGTTGAAATGACCAAAATAGTTCTGAAGCAAGGTGATCGTGACAATAGTGACACTGAAGATGATACTGGTCCTGCATAAAAAGTGCCTTGTAGATGATATGCATAGAATGTGTGATGAATTTATTGAAGGAGGAAAGCAGCATCCATTCATAACAGAACAAGAGATCGTGCAGTTTATAAAATCAAAGAGAGACTTAGAAGACAAAACTCCTGTTAATGAAGCAGGTAACTCTGGAGGACACACTTTTAAAAGCCATCCAGCAGAACACCTCTTCATCCCTAGAGGATCTGCTGGTCCCTCAACTGCTTCTGATGTTTCTTCTTACCTAAAATAGATAAATACAGGCTCAGTAACCTTTCAGTCAACGCACAGCCTCATAGGTGGAGACAGAAGCCACCTCTGTTTGCTGGTGCTGGCGCCCGATGGCTGACACAGGGGTCCTGGCGATACCACTGAGCTGCTCACTTAACTCGAACATGATTTTTTCACTGTTTTAATGGTCTGTCGTGTTTTTTACTATCAAGTCCTTATGGGTGAACAAGGGTAAATAAATGATAACTCATCAGTAGCATATAAACTCAGAGTCCAGAAGGATGCTAATGCCAGACAGCCAAGGATCATCCACATGGGCGGTAAGATAGTGACACCCATGCCTTCTGATGGCTTAATATGCACTGTTTCATGCACAGAATTACTTAAAATGTTGCATAAATATATTTTATTGCCTTCAGGCTATGCATACAGGAGTATGTGAAACAGAAGTGAATTTCATGTTCAGACTTGGGTTCCATCCTCAAGATGTCTCATTTTGCATATGCAAATATCCTTCTGGTCCCAAGCATTCTGGATAAGGGGCACTCAACGTGTGTGTGTGTGTGTGTGTGTGTGTGTGTGTGTACACATATGCATATATATGTGTGTGTATATATATATACATTCACATGTGCACACACATCTATATACATATATATGTGCACATGTGTATATATGTGTATATCAGGACATAAAGGGATGGTATGGATATAAAAAGGAGAAGCAAGACAATTTGCTTATTATTGAAGCCAATGAAAAGAAAATATCCTGATTTTTAAGTGCTTCTCAAACTCTCATGTACATAAGACATCATCTGAGGACCTCCTTACTCTGCAGATTCCTGTTCAGTTGGTCTGTGCTGGAACCTGATATTGGGATTCTGCATAGCTTACAGAGGCCAGTGTTGCTGGTCTTATGACCACATTTTGAATAGCGAAATCCTGTATAATCTAGACCCAGCTGCTAGCCATAAATGAGTAATTTAAAAACAAATACCTCAATAACAAATACTGTGTTAGAGACAGTTACTTCATGATTATCACTGTGCTAAGTATTTTAGACATGTTTTCTCATTTAGTCCTCTCCCCAAACCTAGTAAATGTTCTAATATAAACGTAATAGAGACAAAAGAATTGAGACATAGACAAGCTACATGGCTTTTACAAGGTCCCATGGCAATCCCATCAGCCTAGCTCTAAGGCTGTACTATCTCCAAAACAGAGAATGATTCTGAAATGCTGAGGTCTCCACACGCCCAAAGAGAAAAGAGCGAAGAGTCAGTGGTCTCTGGGGTGATTATTAGCATGGTCGCATCTCTGGGCTGGAAGGAGAGTTTTACTTGCGCTCACTTCCTAATTCAAAGAACAGTGTTCACTGTGGAAAGGGCTAGGCCTCGAGGCAGACAAATCAGGGCTTGAAATCTTGTTCCACTCGTTCCAAGCTGCATGACCCAAGTCATTTCACCCTGCTGGATTCCAGTCCCCTTGTGTGTAAAAAGAAATTTACATCATAGGGTTGTGAAGATATGTTGATAAAAGTCATTTTATAGTGTCTAGCACAATGTCAGTCACATACTAGTTATTAAAATTATTTAGGATCTTAACTATTTAGGATTATTTTTTGCTACCTTGCCTGATTTCTGCTCAGTTATGAATTTGAGAGCACAGATTAATCATCTTCTTATAAAAGCAAGTAGAACTTATTTGGTATATATGGCAAAAGGCTTCTAAAAAGGTTTGGGAACAATCTATTCCAATGTAGTCTCTCAGCTTTAGTGCTGTCATTAATAAAAATGGAGTGACTAATTCTTGCTACTTTGCTGAGAGGGCCAAGATGAGGATGAACGTGATCTTGTTTAAGAAACAGTTTGAGCATTGAAAGATAGGTTCCACATAAAAGACGAGTCTTGGTAATCAGGTCACGTCTGTGGGTATGCTTGTAGAAGAACACTCTGACTTATCTATTACTACTTTAGAGCATAAAAATGTGCAGCCAGATTTGTTCCAAAGGGCCTCTTCTTTATGATACAGTGGGCAATTTCTTTCTTGCTAAGATTCAGGCAATTTCTCAGGAATGTGCTGCTTTGGGGTACAGATGCTGCGCACATGAATCAAATTAACTCCTACAATAAAACATTAAGCTATTCCCCTAGTGCTTCTCCTAGAAGTATTAAAGAGAAGTCACTTAAGGATTGTTGCTAGGAGATTCTAGAGGCCAACTTCAAGAAACAAAATGCAACTTCCAGTCATCTGGGTAAGGCCAAGGCTTTTCTTAAATATGACGATATTTAATCCTGAATAGCTTAGTAGTTATTCATCTTCATAAAAGTAGCACCTATATTCTGGGCTCTAGGGCCAGATTTTCTGAATGCTTGACTGTAACTCTTTGTATTCTACATACCTTCCAAAAGATTTACCTGAATCAAAGATAGATTTTCAGCTGGAAGTTTCTCAAAGACCAAACAATACAGTGGAGGGATTGAAAGGATGAGGATAGGAAGCAGTAGAGTGAAGAGGGATGAAAAATATGGCTTATGCAAATCTTCATGTTTTTGAGAGAATAATTGATAGGAGACTTGATTAAAAAATGTGTGCCTCAGTAGATTGTACGTGTGTGTGTGTGTGTGTGTGTGTGTGTGTGTGTGTGTTACTGGGAATTGAACCCAGGGGCATTCTACCTCTGAACTACACCCCCAACCTTATTTTATTTTTTATTTTGAAACAGGGTCTCACTAAGTTGTTGAGGGCCTCGCTAAGTTACTGAGGTTGGCCTCAAACATGTGGTCCTCCTGTCTCAGCCTCCCAAGTACTGGGGTTACTACAGGCCTGTGCTACCACGCCCAGCTGCCCTGGTGGGTTTTAAGAATCACTATTAATGTTCTCCTTTCACTAGCTTCAGTGTCTGCAGAAAACTTTCTTCAGGAAATTCTTCAATTTTGAAATCTTGGATAATGTTTGCTCTCAAAGATAAGGAAAAACCACACAGTTGATAAATATTGAATGGTTGAGGACATTTCAATTGCTTCATCTCATTTCTAAGCAAAGCAAACGTATTCATAGTATTCATGTATTAACTATTTTATTATTGACTCACAAAACTACAGTGAAAATGAATAAACGCATTCTTCTGGTGAAAACCAGGCCTTATGACATCCACATTTCTCAGAAAGCTTGTTTTATTACTCATATAAAAAAAATTGATATACGGAAGTGCAACTATGTCATGAAAATTATATTTCTTAAGGCTTTCTGATGTGGATAAAATAGATTAATTAAAAGAAAAAGGGAAAATTATATGAAATGTGTGCCTCTAATATCAGCTCTGTATTTTAAATGGTTTGCCGTGCTGAGTCTGCTATCTGTTAGCATATTCTGATTCCAACCATGCATTCAGAGCAGATCAGATTTATGGAGCGTCTGCTCTGAGATAGGTACAATGTTTATGGCACTATCACATCCAAAACACACAACATCTGGGTGTGGGGGCACACACCTGTAATCCCAGTACTTGGGAGGCTGAGACAGGAGGATTACAGGTTTGAGGCCAACCTCAGCAACTTAGCAAAAGCCTGTTACAAAATAAAAAATAATAAGATAGGGCTGAGCATGTAGCTCAGAGGTAGAATGCCCCTAGGTTCTATCCCCAGTACCAAAGAATAATAATGATAATAATAAACAAAACACACAGCAATGCTGTCATGTATTACCATCCCGACCTCACTTGATCCTCTCCTTCTAGACAGTCCTCCCACTCCTCCCTCGCTAACAACTATATGGTTTAGATGACATCACAGAAGGCAGGCTAAAAATTAGACCATTTGATTACAAAAAAACATGTTCTGATGGCTGACTCACATAGAGATTTGGCTTGATAACACTACTATGAATATTCAGCAGATATTTTGAATGTGTCTCTTCTACATAAGTAATCCCAAGCCTATTGTCTATTGTTTTATTCCATCTGACATCAGAATGTCACAAAAGAACAGAACATATGCAAATAAATACCTCAGAAGTATCCTTGATGACAAACTATATTTAGAATGAGATGTGTTAACAAGGTTAAGCCATGGGTAGGAAAAAAAAACCCGCCCAGGATCTCCTGAACCTTGGTGTTGAGGTCAATGTCTTGATTTGCCCCTGGAAAGTAAAGAGCACCTGACGTTCTATGGAGACTTTTTTCTCAGCTTTACCAGGTTGAAAAGACAATGAGTATTTTGAAATGTAATATCACATAATTTTGTTCTTCTGCCTCATATACTGGGTTGCTTTAAGCTTTCAATCTAAAAGAGGAAGAAGACTTTTTCCCAAATAAGTAATGAAAAGCAGCTGAATTTTGTGTAATAGTGGGAGGATACAGAGAAATAAGGAAATCGCTTAGAATTTCTGAAAGCCATTAAGATTTTGAACCATAAAAATCCGAAGTATGATTACAGAGCCTGATGTCAAACTCTTTTTTCTCTGAAATTGTTCATTTTATCTCAGACTGTTAGCCCAAGGTTTATTTTTGTAAGGTTTTTCTACTCAGCATGTGGTCCCTCTCAGTGAGTATTTATTGTGTTTTATTTAACTTACACCAACACTGATTTTAATGATTGGATTTTCTTTTTAAACCTTGCCAATCACTAATAATATCTATCATTACAATTTTTGATTTTATTTATTTATTTTTGCAAAGAGCAGAAGCAAATTAGTCCCTTATTCTCTCAGCTTTCCAAAAACCCACAAGCAAAAACCCAAACCTCTACTGCCACCCCGTGGTCCCTGGGATTTTTTCAAATAAAACATTTCTTTGCTGCAGTAAGTCATAATGAGCACTTTTTAAAAGGGTTATTTTTTCTTAAATTTCTAGTATGTTTTAGATATTTAATACAAAGCAATTTAGAGATTAAAACTTTTAAAAATAAACTGTGCATGTCTATTATATATGCATTATTATCAATATTATTTTTACCACTACAACAAAATGGTGAATACATTAACAGCCCATTCCCATCTTACTATGTTTATGTGACATCTTTAGATTTTTATTTGAAATAATTAAAAATTTATAGAGAGTTACAAAAATAGCACATAGATTCCCATGAGGAAACTGACAAAAGTGTTTGCACCATTTTAGATTCTTATCCTCAATGTGTGTGAGATTCAGACTCTGCATTCTCTCCAGCATTTGATGTTATCACTGTGTATGATTTTAAGCATTTAGATAAAAATGTAGTGATATCTCAGGGTGGTTTCATGTGCATTTCCCTAGTGGCTAATGATTCTAAACATTATTTCACATGTTTATTTGCCAGCCACATTTTCTCTTTGGGAAATGTCTGTCTTTTATCTTTCTCTCTCTCTCTCTCTCTCTCTCTCTCTCTCTCTCTCCTCTTTCTCTCTCCTCTCTCTCTCTCTCTCTCTCTCTCCTCTTTCTCTCTCCTCTTTCTCTCTCTCTCTCTCTCTCTCCTCTCTCTCTCTCTCTCTCTCTCTCTCTCTCTCAACTATTGAGAGTTCTTTATATACTCTAGATACAATTCCTTGTCAGATAGAGGATTTGGAAAGTATGTCTACCACTGTGCAGCTTGTCTTTTTATTCTCTTAACAAGGTGCTTCACAGAGCAAAAATATATTTTTAATTTCAATGTGGTCTATGCTTTTGGTGTCATCTTTAAGAACTCTGCCTAGCCATAAGTCTGGAAGACAATTCTCTTTTGCTTTTTTCAAAATGTTTTATAGTCTTACATTTTATCTTTAAACATATGATCCATTTTGAGTTTACTTTAAAATAAAGTGTGAGCTTCCATTTTTAGAATGTACAATTGCTCTAACACCATTTGTTCAAGAGACTATCTATCCTTCCTCCATCAAATTGTTTCTACACCTTTGTCAAAAACTCAGTTGGAGCTGGGCGTGGTGGCGCACACTTGTAATCCCAGTACTTGGGAGGCTGAGACTGGAAGATCCGGGTTCACGGCCAGCCTCAGCTACTTAGTGAGGCCCTCCGCAACTTAGTGAGACCCAGTTTCAAAATACAGGTTAAAAAATAGGGCTGGAGGTGGAGCTCGGAAGTAGAATGCCCCTGGGTTCAATCTTCAGTACTGCAAAAAAAAAAAAAAAAAAAAAACCACCTCAGTTGAATGTTGGGCTGGGGTAGAGGGCTTGCCTAGCATGTGCAAGACCCTGGATTCAATCTCTAGCACTGAAAAAAAATCAGTTGGATGTATACAGTATGTGACTTTTATTTTGCTTTTTAGACACGTTGCAGGATGAATCACCATGATAGACTTTTTATGACATATAAAATATTGCTAAGAAATAGTTTTATAAAAATGAAAAGTGAAGTTCAGTAACAGTAAATAACTTTGCTTAGGAAAACAGAAAATTATTCAAAAGGGGAAAAGAATCTTAAATGATCTTTTACATCTATACTGGGGTTAAAATCTAATTTTAAATAAAAGGCTGTATAACAAATGGAAGAGAATGGGGTCTTTGAAGAGACTTGCATGGTTTAAATCTTGGCTGGAGCTTTAACTAACTAGTTGTAGGACTTCTTGGACCCTGGCTACCAAACCTTTTAATGTCTGAATTTTGGGTCTCCAAAAATAATGATAACCCACCTATCTCCTTGTGTTTGTGTGAGGGTAAATTAATAAGTAAAAAACACCTAGAACAATGCTTGACATATTAAGAACCAAATAAAAGCCAGCTTTTAGTAAAATCTTATCTAAAAAGTCTGATAATTCCAGTGACAACTCAAATCAAACTTACCTTTTAGGATGAAAATATTCATCCAAAACCTTGAGCAAGTTTTCTACTATAAGTCCATTTCTTCATCTGCAAAAAATAGAATTGTTATGAGGAATAAATTAGCTAAAGTATTAGAACTATCACAGTGCTCAGTCACATGGTAAACAGATGGAAATATTCATCCAAAACCTTGAGCAAGTTTTCTACTGTAAGTCCATTTCCTCATCTGCAAAACAGAATTGCTTTGAGGAATAAAAAAGCTAAAGCATTCGGAGAATTATCACAGTGCTCAGTTACATGGTAAACAGTGCTTTAATAAACATTATTCTTATAAATTTAAAATATCGCTTATCCTGTTGGACCAATGTCAACAGGCTCACATGTTTGTGGAGCCATGATGTGTACATAAAGGATTGATTTAACCACTAAAGTTAAAAAGTAATAAAGGTAGTCCTTATGCTATAGTGCATCTTGTAGTCTACAAGCAAAATGAGGGCATGCACAATAGGAAAGGGAGGAGGGCTATTGCTCTCAGAGGCGCCTGCAACGAACCAGATTTCATCTCCACTACTCCCACAGGAGTCAAGTGCTGGAGAATTCCAACACCAACAACTCTATTGATCCAGTTTGTAAAGACAAAGTAAAACATTTAGCAAACATATAAAAATTAAGTTTCTCTGATAGCCTAAGAGAAAGAAACACAGATGAAGCTAATCTTCTGCTATGGAAGAACCGCAGAGTTTAATCAACTTAATTAACCTAAGAATTGATTATCAACAAAGAGTATTCCCTATGGGCCATGCAAGTATTGTGGTTTCTAATCTCTTATAAATAAAATGGTAAAATTCACAACACTGCATATTTTAATGTATGTCATTATTTTGAAAGAAAAGTAGAACAGATCATGCATTTGCTAAGTTCCTGGCGCCTGTCAACAGTCCTAGGGTGAGCTGCACACTCGCTCCACGCTGCTGCCACCTGCTGACAGCTCATCAATTTGCAGCATAGACATCAAGCAACGTGCTCAGCCCTCTTCACTGCAAGCAAATACCTCACTTGTCCTGATAAGCAAGATGACTCAGAGAAGCCCGTTGAACTTATTATAAGCAAAGACATAGTCACTGGAACAAATTCTAAGTGGCTTAGCAAGTTGAAGATTTTTTTTAAGTTGTTCATATAAGCCGGGCGTGGTGGCACACGCCTGTAATCCCAATACCTGGGAGGCTGAGACAGGAGGAGCACAAGTTCAAGGCCAGCATTAGCAATTTAACGAGCTCCTCAGTGACTCACCAAGACCCTGTTTCAATAAAAAAAAAATTAAAAAGGGCTGGGAGAGGGTATAGCTTGAAGGTAGAATGCACCTAGGTGCAATCCCCAGTACTCAAAAAAAAAAAAAGTCACTAGATATCAGGGAATTTGGATCACCCCGGTCAGTCTAGCATCATACCCTAACAAGATAAGATCTTTCAGGACCAGCACTAATGATAAATATTTTTTCTATCCCAAGGTTAATAAACAGATACCATGTTTATAAAACACTTTCAAGTTAACTTAATAATTTTCTTCATACTAACTTTGTAATTCTGTGAATATTAGGATAAGAGCACTTTATATAGGTCTTAGAATAAAAGTGGCCTTAATATTAGTGTTAAAAAACAAATTTACAAAAATTTAGTTTAAAGATCTAATTGGTTTTTATTAGCAGTTCTAGAATTAGGAAACATTTCATTCTGTAAAATAGAATGGGGTTCGGATAAGCTGAGTAGAGGGGTTGGGGATTATTGGCAAAAAGGGAACAAAGAAAGTAAAAAACAAAGGACAAAAGCAGATTGGTCATTTCAAAGTTACCTCATCTATAAGCTAACACAGAGGGGACTTTCTTATCATGCTTTTGCTTGGTTGCTGTGAGTCTACTGCTTTTTGGAAAATTTGCCCATCCCAGAGTTCACTGTGATTACTGGTGGCACCTACAAGGAGTGACTCCATTGTCTGCTGGGGACTCTGTGTTGGAGCTGTCTAAACAATCCCATAAACTTTAATATCTTTAAAATATCAGGAACCAGGATTAAAACATGATGAGTAAATATTTGAGCAAATTATTTGGGAGCATCATCTCCTAGGATTAACCTTTAGCAAAATGCTATAAAATGTAGTTTTACACACTTAAATCCAGAAAATTCCATTTACCCCATATGGGTGTATCAGGCTTTCCCAGGAGCTCTTTCTCCTAAAGCTGGCAGGACACTGCACATGCATGAGCCCGCCTTTTGGTCTATATAAGCAGGTTTCCCTGTACACTTATCATAGGAACAATATGTGTTGCAGCTTAAGTCCTTATAAAGCCTCTTTGGGGTGCTTATATTCATGATTTCTATTTCTAGTAGAGCAGACTGAGCTGGTTGCACTAAAAGCTGGTTACATGAAGGCTACTGGCACTGAAAGTGTCCAGCAGCCAGGACTGGTAACACTGAGGGTGTCTGGTCACCAGAGAATGGCAGGGAGTGCCCTTGGCATTCAAGGCTCAGGGCTACTAACACTGAGAGCCCAGAGGCCCTGGTCCTCAGAGCTCAGAGCTGCTAACACTACAGGAGTTGCATTTGCCCGTTCATTCTATCCAAATGGAGCAAAAGAATTCTCAGAAGACGGGTAACATCTCCTTCCCACACACACTATTTTACCTCTATTTCTTATGATAATGAATGAGGCTGAATATTCTCCTGCCTTGGAATAATCATAATAGATGTACCACCATAATAGGTCAAATTGGAGCAGACATTTGGATATATGTTTCAAGAAGGCAAATTTACAATAGCTAGTTAACAACTTCTGGCCATTGGCAGATAGTGTGTAGCCCTGTTGTAGGATGACACAGAAAAGATCATTTAGAACCTGCAGGGGGGGGTGTATTAAATGGGTTCAGTGGCCCATTACAGCAGACTGAGGTATTTGGGTCACACCTCAGCACTTCAAACAACAGCTCTCCAAATGTGTTCTCTACATAGTTACTATGACTCAAATAGGCTCATCTTTATGTTCTTCAAGAATAGATTCATTGTTGTCTGGGAGTGGAACATCAGAAAAGCATCAATTTTATGTCTCTCACTTATCTGGAGTTTAAAGTTTTAAAACAGTGCTGTTTCTTTGCTCTAATAAACTGCTGCAGGTTGACAGCTGAGGTTTCTCTACCTGCAGTAACCTTAACTCTTGGGGGTTTAGATTCAGCTCATGAACTAGATGTTCCCTTGTGCCATTGTGTAGAGTTGGAACTACTTGATATTGGAAAATAAACTGCTGTCACAGTTCAGAGAATGCTGAGATATGTCAAAAATCTGCCACTTTCAACGACAATGAAAATCACATTAAAAAGTCACTTGCTTCTAGATTTGCAAATGTGATTTTTATATCATGTAAAATCAATCTGTGGGAGTAATTAAGAAAGATTGAAAGCATATTATTGAAGATGAAATAAAAGGCCATTTAAAATTATTAATTGATTGTATTTTACTAGATATTAATCAAAAAAAAGTTTCCTGGATGTTTTATTGGTACTTAAAATAATTTATTTTGACTTAACTTTTTTTTTTTTGCGGTACCAGGGATTGAACCCAGGGGTATTCTACCTCCACGCTACACCCCCAGCCCTATTTTTTATACTTTATTTTGAAACCGGGTCTCACGAAGGTGCGGAGGGCCTCACTAAGAAGAGAGAGAGAGACAGGGAGAGAGAGAGAGAGAGAGCTGAGGCTGGCCTCGAACCCGGTTCCTCCAGTCTCCGCCTCCCAAAGTACTGGGATTACAAGCGTGCGCCACCACGCCCGGCTTGACTTAACTTCTTAATTTTATTTCTCTGTAACAAGGTACATGATTCTCTAAATGCACAATTACCCATTGAAACTGCATTAAGCTTTTAAACTAATGAATTAAATCAGATGCTTTGATGGCGTTATTTACTAAAGTTTAAGACAAGCTATGGGAACATGAAGATGCTTGAAGTAAATCAGTAGTAATAGCAAAACTACCCCCAAATTGATCTGCAAACATCAGCTCCCATTTTTTCTAAGCAAATCTATTTTCACACCTGGAGTAAAGTTGCCTTTTTTTTTTTTTTTTACTGTCTATCTTAATGAACTAAACATGAGGAAGGGGAGAGGACTATATTAATGAAAACGGCCACCAGAGTCCCAGCTATGATCGGGCTGGTAGTAAAGAATTTCCTTTGTTCGGTTTCATCTCTTCACCACACAGGGATCCTTCACTAGAGGATGACCATAGGTTTAAAAAAAATTAACAGGAGAAGGTATTTCAAAAACCACACTGAAAGCAGTGGGATTTTTGAAGAGTAGAGAGAAGTCACCTGGGAAACATTACATTCTTGTCAGAATCTTGGTGTCACATGGGAAGCTGTATAAAGGGGCCTATCAGGACATGTGGATAAAGTAGAACAGAAATAACATATGGTAAATGCTTGAGAGGAATCAGTCTGCTTTTCAAATAATCACTGTCATTTTATGTATGCAGGTGGGCAAAAGAGCAATAGAGAACTGGTTATTCTGATATTCAAGAAGACCCTTACAAAGTTGTAAGAGTCACCAAGCTTCCTGATTATCAGTATGGTGCTGAGTTGAAATATTTCATTTCAAAAATAGTTTTCCATTGTCTTAAACTGTGTAAAGAGGGAGGGGAAAAATGAGAAAAACAGAAAGCAGAAAGCTAGTCCACTAGGGTACAAAGATGAACAAGACTTAGTCTGCAAACTTGAGGAATTCACAGTCATGGGAGGAAAATATTATAGAGAGAGATAAATTAAGATGTCACATGGTGATTGCTATAGCAGAGATGTGAGCAAATGGTCAACAAAGGACAGCACAAGCATGTTTCTTGAGGGAGGTCAGAATTCTCATAGCTTTTGAGTTGAATATCAAAGAAGAAATAGGAATTTTCCAAGGAAAAATGCAATGTGGCATCGCAGTCTAGAAGAACAGTCTTAAACTCTGGAATTTGCAAATTGAGAGAGTCAAGGAGAAGGAAGAATAAACGGTATGAGAAACCCAAATGCAGAGGAGGCTGCAAGTCTGGTAGCAGCCGGATCAGAAAGCTCCTAGCCAGCCGGGCGTGGTGGTGCACGCTTGTAATCCCAGTACTTGGGAGGCTGAGACCGGAGAATCCGGGTTCGTGGCCAGCCTCAGTTACCTAGTGAGGCTCTCCACAACGTAGTGAGACCCTGTTTAAGGTAAAGAATAAAAAATAGGGCCGGGGGTGTAGCTCAGAGGTAGAACGCCCCTGGGTTCAATCCCCAGTACTGAAAAAAAAAAAGAAAGAAAGAAACCTCCTTGGCAGCACAGTGTGAGTCAGAATCACCTGGAGGGCTTGCTAAATCACAGTGTTCTGGTGTCGGTAGGTCTGGGAAGGGGCCCAAGATTTTGCTTTGCTAACAAGTTCCCTACAATATGTTGATCCTCCTGACCCAGCAACCACCCTGTAAGATACTGAGATAGTGGTGTTTCAGTGAGCACTTGCACTGCTGTGACCCAAAATACCTGACAGCCACAACTTAGACAAAGAAAGATTCAGCCGGGCATGGTGGTACACACCTGTAATCCCAGTCCTTGGGAGGCTGAGACAGGAGGATTGCAGGTTCAAGGACAGCCTCAGCAACTTATCGAGACTCTCAGCAACTTAGCAAGACCCTGTTTCAAAACAAAAAAATAGGCCAGGCGTGGTGGCGCACGCTTGTAATCCCATTACTTGGGAGGCGGAGACCGGAGGATCTGGGTTGGCGGCCAGCCTCAGCTACTTAGTGAGGCCCTCTGCAACTTCGTGAGACCTGGTTTCAAAATAAAGGATAAAAAGAAAATAGGGCCGGGGGTGTAGCTCGGAGGTAGAATGCCCTGGGTTCAATCACCGGTACCGCAAAAAATAAAATAAAATAATAAAATAAATTAAATTAAAATAAAATAAATAAAAAGAGTTGAAGGTATAACTCAGAGGTAGAATGCCCCTGGGTTCAAGTCCTAGTACCACACACACACAAAAAAAGAAAGAGTAGAAAGGAAGACTTATTTTGTTTTCTCACAATTCTAGAGGTTGGAGGTTTCAGAGGTATCTGGTAGACTAGGACATGTCTGCAGAGCTCAGGGCATGGCTCTGAGAAGCAGAGAGAGAGCAAGGGGAGGGGACAAGGGAGATATATAATCCCCTA
This sequence comes from Glis glis, assembly GCA_004027185.1. NCBI lineage: Eukaryota > Metazoa > Chordata > Mammalia > Rodentia > Gliridae > Glis > Glis glis. The sequence goes on along the minus strand of PVJS01001344.1, from coordinate 29,398 downwards.
GGCTATACCCCCAGTGACCTACCTCCTCCAGCCACACCCTATCTACCTACCTTACCACCCAGTAAATCCATTACTCCATAGGAGGGTTTATTCACTGATGAGATTAGAACCTTATAATTTAATCATTTCACCTCTGAACAGTTTTTCATTAACATATGAGCTCTTTCAGGGGATATTCTATATCCGAACCATAATAAGGGGCTTGGACTTCCATCTTAGGGACAATGAAAAGATAATAGACAACCTTACAGGAGAGATATCCATAGCATTGGCGTTGAGTTCAATGTGTGAAGTATGACCAGAATATGGGAAACTGGGAAGAGGGAAATCAGTTAAGGATTATTAAATAGTCTAAGAGAGAAATGAGAGCTCCCTAGCATAGTGGAAGCTGGAAAGAGGAAAAACGACTAAGAAACATTTCTTAGGTACAAGCAACAATTCCTCTTGGATTTGATAGTTAGCAGAAAGAAATGAGGAATGGCATAGCAAATCTTAACCCAGGAGCATGGTGGCATAATGAAGGAATTTACTGAAATGTACAATATGAAACATTGGAGTAGGTCCCAAGGAAGGGTACTGTGATGTCTACTTCCAGAAATATTTTCTTACACAGAGTTTTAAAAACATCCTTGTATGATGTTGAATTTAAAAAACAAATCTTTTGTACACATAGGAGTGGCATGCAGTGTCAATATATTCAGAGGTTAAGTAGGATACAGGATAAAAAAATATATATTAGATATGGCCTGCAAGAGGCCATTGTCTTCCAAGTAGAAATAGTTTCCTTCGATAACAAGAAAATCAACCAAACTGCAATCAGTTAGAGAGTGCAGGAGAATTGAGGGGGATACCTCAAGAATGAGTGCTCTTAAGAAATGTGATAAAGAAAAGGAAAGATACAGGAACTTGATGTCATGGTTGGATCAAGAGAAACCAGTGATTGTTGTTTGAGAATTTCAAGCATGTTTGGAAGCAAGCACCAGAGGAAAGGAAAGATTCAAAATTCTTAAAATTAGATAAAACTGACTGATCAAGACCTTAAGTAGGCAGGAAATATTAAAAACAAGTCAGCCAGAGAGTGCTCCTTTTTCTACTTTCTTCCACATCCATAATAGGTAAACAGTTGCCATTAATGACATGTTTTAAGTGGATCTGACATGTGAATTTCAATTCCCAAGTTCAGTTGTACCCTATTCATTGTTTTTTAAGAAAGCAACTTGATTTCACTTTCCAAGCCCTATTCCACTGAGCTACTGGGACTTCCCTGCCTTGCCCCACACAGAGTTGCACTCTGGTTCCGGGGTCACAGGAAATGGCATCACGGTCTTTTGGCCATCTGCAATCTTTGCAGTTACCGGTGTTATCCCTTAACCTTGTAGCTCCTTCAACTTTGGCAAAGTTTACTGCTCTTACATCTCCTTTGGACTAAGGAATCTACTGTGAGACAGTTGAGGGCTCCCCTGCCAAGGGCGCTGTGGTGCCCTTCCTCCAGCTTTTCTAGAAACTGCCCTGAAGAAGCACGCAGATCACCTCTGCTCTCGGGGCCCTTGAGCCCCCCTCCCCCTTCATCCTTGGGAAATCGTTGTGTTCTCTGGAGGAACATTTGCTTCTTTATGTTATTTCAAGGCACTCTATCTCTGTCTTCAGATTACACCCCATCCTTTTCCAGGTTCTGCCAAATCCTCTAAATTCTCTGAAGGATTGGGGCTTTGGACTAATAAAAGACAGAATGATTTGCAAGCCAGTTCCACTTTCTGTTCTGCCCCTAAATGACTTAAATGGTTCAAATAAGGTTAGGATAAGGGTGGGGCAGAAAGAAAGCAGAAAATATGGAGAAGTCACACACACACACACACACACACACACCAGCACGTCAACCACCATTTCACATGCGTAATCGTCATATAACCATATGAGAGAGATCATTTATCTCCATTTTATAAGAGAGAAAACTGGAGCTTGGAGGGATGAAATTATTTGTCCATGTTTACTAACATAGTATGTAGTAGAGTTAAAAATTCATCTAAAAATATCTTATCTCAAAGTCCCTAATAATGGTTTCTAAGGATTCACATATGTTTACTGGAACACGAGAAGCTTCAGGAAGGCCAATCCTACCTCTCACTTATATTAAAGAAGATTTTAAATACACAGAGTAGCCTTGCTTCCTAGAGAAATATATAAAAATGAATTTTATGATAAATCTAATATAAAAAATGTTTTGAAAATTACTGCTTTAACTATAGACTTTTTGATGGCAGAGTTAATACTTATATGTCCCCTATAAATGCCTGATACTTTGCCTATAAATAGTAATTTATATTCCCACTTATAAATAGATCTGGGCAATTACTTAGGGAGGCCCATGCAGTGGTCAGGGACCCTACATGTTGATGTGGAAAAGGTAGACAAGCTGTCCTGGGAAAGAAGGGTACTTGAACCCTGCCAAGAAATGTTGTGCTTGCCTTAACATATCAGTACTTCTTTTAATTTTGGGGGCATCTGAACTGTGCTATTGATTCATAGTGTGGTAAGGTACTCAGTAGGGTACCTACACCCAAGGAAAGGCAGGAATAGCGTGAGAAAACATAGAACATGGTCATGACTTTTTAAAAAAATTTTAAATACATATTCTCTTCAACCAATGTTTGATTCTAGACCAAATAGACATCTATGCATGAAAAAGAAAAGAACCTAGACACAAACTTTACGCATTTCATGAAAAGTAACTCAAAGTGGATCATAAAACTCCCACAAGATTAACAAGGGAGAAAATCCAGATGACGTTGGGTTTGGTGATGACTTTTTACATAAGACACTCAAGGCAGGAAACATAAAAAAAAAGTAATTGATGGCCAAGCTTCATTAAAATTAAAATTTCTGCTCTGTAAAATACACTGTGAAAAGAATGAAAAGACAAGCCAGACTGGGAGAAAATATTTGCAAAAGAGTTATCTTTGCAAATGAGTTATCTCTGTAATGAGGACTCTTACTCAAAGTATACAAAGAACTCTTAAAATTCAATTATGTGAAAACAAATAACTCAATTGAAACTGGGCGGAGACTTTTAATAAACACCTTGCCAAGAAGACATACATATGGAAATAGATGAAAAGATGACCCAAATCATATGTAATTGGGGAAATGTAAATTAATACAACCATGAGATATCACTATGTATCTAGTAGATCGGCCAAAATCCAGAAAACACTGACAACACCAAATGCTGGAGGAAATGTGGAGCAGCAGGAACTCCTCATTTATTGCTGATGGGAATGCAAACACGGTACAGCCACTTTAGAAGATAGTTGGGAAGTTTATTACAAAACAAAACATACTCATCCCATACGATCCAGCAATCATGCTCTTTGGTGTTTACCCAAAGAAGCAGAAATCTACACAAGAACCTGCACATATATATGTGTAGAAGTTTTATTAATAATTGAGAAAACTTGGAAGCAACCAAGACATCCTTTGGTAGGTTAATGGATAAATAAACTGTGGTGCATCCAGACAATGGAATATTTATTATTCAGTAACAAAAGAAATGAAAACTATACATACATATATAGACATATATATACATATATGGTGTATACATATGTAAATAGAATCAGGGCTATAGGGCCATGAGATTAAGAAGGTAAATCAATAGGAGGTGTGTGCAGAAACAAGGTATGAAATCAATTTTCTTCCTTCTAGGATTTGTCCAATGAGGGCAAAAATTATATAAGTAATATATAAAATTATATAAGTTATAAGTAATATACCTTAGTCCTAGCTGCCATATTCAGTTGTTTGATAGCCAACATGTTACCACTTTTTAAATATTTTATACAGACACTTAAATGCACATTAAATGCAAATACCTCAAGAACAGAAACCATTGTGTTATGTTTTAAAAGAATTATACTACCTCTCTTTCCTTACATATCATCAATATATTTTTGTGTAAGTATATGTGTATATGCATAGGAATATTGATACCACAATAGGTCAAATTAACAAATACATGTTTTAAAAGCACAGGAATTTAAATACCAAAGACAAGAATTGTGTTTGGCATTCAACTGCCAAATTCTGCTTACTTTGTGTCTCTGGATTATGGAGTGATTCTGGAGTTTCAGATTTTAAAAGAGTAAAAATTTGGAAGATTCTGAGATCATATAGCCGGGTTTCGGCTAGTAGTGTCCCAGAATGCATCAGTCTGCCTCCCACCCCCAGTGCTCCTGGGGGTACCAACTTCTTTGAAAGAGTATCGTGGGGGAGGCGTGCTTTTTAGTCAGCAATCTTAGACTCTATGAGATCATAATCATAATTTCATAAGAAATTTTGGAATAAGTCAATAGACTTTGGCAATGTGCTGTGGTCCTATGAATTTGTTAGAGAAAACATGTAGTGATCTTGAAGGGTTGATGACAATCCTGGATCCTCTTCTTCAAGGCCATCTGTTTTTGTTTATATTCAGTTGTTCATCTGTTATTCATTTAGGAAGGTTTACTAGTAGCATAGATATATTCAAGCACTGGAATTGTTGAATCTTCACAGGAAAATTAATAACGTATTTAGTGGCCAGAAAAATTAAGGCAGAATTATATACACACACATATAAAAGTATATAACTACAATATTAATTCCCCTTTTATTTGTGGCCTTTTCTCTTTGGTGTACACTGGAACTCATTATAAATAATAATGTTCTGGTTTATGAGGCAAATGTCCATTGAGCTCTATGATTCTCAACCTACAGTTCTTAGGCTCTGAAGGTATACAGTTCTATATGTCATGGAATAAATGTGGGCCTTTATCCTGGAGCATCAGATAAATTCACTCATATGTAAAGCATTATTTTTATGTTAAAGAAAGTAAGGTTGTTTTATTAAATATAATGCAAAATTCACATGAGATTTTAAACCAAAACACGTGAAACACTTCAGGCCATCTCCTGACCTTTAGCAACCTTTAGCAACACACTTTGACTCATCTCAAATACTTTTCATTCACTTATTCATTCTAAAACAGAACAACAAAGGCACAAGACATGAAAGGAAAAAATGGAAATTTAAATGGAAATCTTTTGTTCCTTAAAAATACCATTATAAGTCAAAAACTGGGAGAAAATATCCACAATAAACATGTCAGACAAAAGACTTGAATCAAGCATATATAAATAACTCTTACAACTTAATAAAAAGATAGATCAATTTAAAAATTGGCAAATGGTTTGATATACACTGCACAGAAGAATATAGACACATTTATGACAATTTATTATGAATATGTGGATGAAAGTATGCTTGATATCATTATTCATCAGAGATATACAGATTAATAGCACAATGAAATACCACTACAATATCAATAATCAGCTAAAGTTAAAAACATTATATCAAGTGTTGGTGAGTGTTATAGTCTGAAAGTGTCCCTCCAGAATTCATATGTTAAAACTTAATCACCAGTGTGATAGTATTAATAAGTGGAGCCTTTAGGTGGTGACTAGATAAATAGGAATAATGACTTCATAAAAGAAGTTGAAGGGAGCACCCCTAGTCACTGTAGCCATTCTACTATGTGAGGATGTCACACGAAACCCCATTTATGAAGTAGAGAGTGAGCCTTGACCAGACATCAGAACTGTCAGCAATCTGATCTTGGATTTCTCAGGCTCTAAAACTGTGAGAAATAAATTTCTATTACTTATAAGTTATATAGTCAGTGATGTCGTGTTATAGGAGCCCAAATGAACTAAGACAGAAATTGGTGTTATGTTTTGAATATGGAATGTCTCCCCAAAAGCTCATGTGTTGAAAGCATGTTCCCCAGGGTAGCAAGCTGCAGAGGTGGGGCAAGGCTGGAGGAGGTCACTGGGGGCGTGGCCTTGAGGACTATATCTGTCCCTGGCCCCCTTCTTCTCTCCCTTTCTGCTTCCTGGCTGCCATGAGCTGAGCAGCTTTCCTCTGCCCTGCCCTGCCACTGTGATATGTCTGCCTTGAAGCTGGCTGACCATGAGCAGAACCTCTGAAGCCATGAGACAAAATAAATTTTTCCTCCTCTAAATTGTTCTTATTAGATATTCTGGTCACAGCAACACAAAGCTGACTAACACAATGAGTTTCCAGAAGTGGGGTGCTTCTATAACAAACACTTATAAATGTGAAAGTGGCTTTAGAGTTGGGGAATGAGTAGAGACTGAGAGAGTTTGGAAGTGCATGCTTTAAAAAGCCTAAATTGATGTGGATGAAGCATCAAGGGCCAGGAGATTTCTAAATAGGAATAATGGATTGAAGTATCTAATCTGTAACCATTCTCTCTCTTTGCCATGGCTCTGGAAAAAAGCTGACTTTTTTTTTTTGAGACAGTCCTCCCACACCTACTACTAACATCAAGAAGTAGAGAATGAAAAATAAAAGTACTTGTATTAGTTATAGAATATCTGCTGTGTTAAGTAGCTTTTATCAAACCATAAGATTCTTCACTGAATTCTGAGCTTGCCTTCCATAGCTCTCCAGAATACATAGTACAGAAGCAACTAGAGGGCATGGCAAAGGGAGAGGAGGAGGAGGAGGAGGAAGAGTCCAATTCTTTTTTTCTTTTTAATCAAAGGGAAAAGTGGAATTTCAGGGCTCCCCCCCTCAGAAAAAAACATGCTGCCTGGGAAAAAGAAATTTGAGATAATGAGAAGCTAAACATATTTCCAATTTGAAAAGCTTGGGTACTGGATTATTTAACTTGAATTTTCTGAGCTCATAGGTTTAGGAAATATGACAATATTGAAGCTGTCATATTTACCTTGAATTAGGCCTGAATTGAATCCATAATTAAATAACCCAGGGAAAAAGAATCACAATAATCTAGAACCCAATGATTCCAGAGCCATTGATATTAGTAACTAAAACTCAACCTGGACTAAAATAGACCCAGGGTTGGTCAAAATAATGGACAGAGTTAGAAGCAGGAGAAGGTATTTTATAACTCATTCTGTTTATATGATTTCCACTGCCTTGCCCAGAAGTCTAGTCTCATATCCCAAAAGCCACTCTCAGTCTATACCATTTGCTTCCTATCCCGGCGATCATTCTGAAAAAGTAAAAAGTCCTTTGTGAGTTAGCAAGCCATTAGTTGGAGTCTCAGACTTGACACCCTTCTTCTTTTTTCTAACTCTTTAAGAGTTTTATTTAGGCAAAGAAATTGAGCAATCAATACTGTCAAGATACATCCATATACCCTTCTATTTTTATCCTCATCTAAAAGATTTGAACTCTGGAGAGTCATGAAGGGTCTGCATCATTATGGTCTAGATCCATTAGATTTTTTAGGAATTGTTTAACAATTTCCAGTTTGCACATTCAAAGCTAATTCTGTCATTTTAAGACAAATCATAATTAGAGACTACTGTGGGTATTTAGCATTAAAGGAAAGATGAGGCCAAGGGTCAGCATCAACATTTGAACACTATGCTGAATTACGGAATGTAGTGGCTTCAAAGTGTCTGGATTTAAATACAATTCTTTTACTTATATTTATTAACTGTGTGGTCTTTAGCAAGTTAAGACACTCTCTTAGACTCAGAAACAATAGTAGAGCCAGGCGTGATGGTGCACCCTTGTAATCCCAGTACTTGGGAGGCTGGGACAGGAGGATCAGGGTTCACAGCCAGCCTCAGCTACTTAGTGAGGCCCTCCGCAACTTAGTGAGACCCTGTTTCAAAACAAAGAATAAAAAAAAGGGCTGGGGGTGTAGCTCAGAGGTAGAATGCCCCTGGGTTCCATCCCCAGTCCCGCAAAAAAAAGAAACAATAGTAGAATGTAAAAATAGTCACAGTGAAGCTCCTCCCAAGAAGATGAATGTTTCCTCACACTTTGAACCTGCAAACCATCAGGACTTGCTTTGACCACCAGAAAGCTCTAAAAAATTTGGTTAGGGTAGTTGCAAGCCTGGGCCACAAGAATTATTGCAGTTACTGTTGCAGAGCTCTTGAAGTTGTGAGAATTTTGGAACTGTGAGCCTACCGCTTGAACAAGCCTGGGCTGGTAGGCTGGAGAATCAGAAACTGGACAGAGGCATGCCAGAGAGAGGACCTTCTAAGGCTTCTATAGGCCAGTAGTAGCCTAGCTAAGGTCTTTAGAAGCCAATCAGGCCCCACTGACCCAGCTGATCACAAATGCATGGAGCTCAGCCAAGACACCTAACCCTGGTTAAGTCCAAGAAGCAGCCAGCTAAGCCCTACTCATCACCAGTCCACAGAATGAGTTAAATAAGTGAAGGGTTGATATTTTAAGGCACTAATTTTGAAGGCAGTGTGTTAATTGTAAAAGATAATCGATACGAATATCTCATCAGTGGATTAAGATAACAAAAGTATCTCGCTAACAGGATTGTTGGGAGATTTAAAGGAGATAATATATGTAGACCATTCTCTGGCCAGAGTAAGTGCTCAAACATGTTAGCAATGATTATTATTGTTATTGATAAGACTCCTTTGTGGAGGGACTTTTCCAAAACTGTGGCATGTCATGTGGCTAATGTGTTACCTGATAGCCTATAAAATTCCCATTCTGAGAAAAATATTTACATCGTGGGTTCCAGTGTTGCCCTTTTACTTCCACTGTGGGAAAATCACTCTTTGTGACATGAGCGGTGGAGGTTGCCCTCCAGATGACTGCTATAGATGTGAATATGTCGCTGGTGAACCCACAAAGGGACCTCGTCCTTCTCCCTACTAATCTAACATCTTATATTGTTCTAAAGTCAGCTTTTTGTCTGGTGTGGCAGCAACTTATATCAAACAGATGTAAAGGAGGGGGGAAGTAGAACATGGCAAGAAGATCATTAAGAAGACAGAGGTACAGAGAGGACAACAGACAGCAAGCTCAAGAAGTACCTCCTGTTAATTACTGTTTCGCCATTAACTGGGCCTCTTAGCTATATCCCGTTAAATGGTACTACAAATAATGATGCCCATTTAAGTAGGAAATTTAAAATTTTACTCAAACTAATTTTCACTTCATACTCTCAAAGCCCAAAAGTTGTATTCCTAGAAATAAATTCTAAAAATTATATTCCGGAACCTATAAATGGCAATCAAACACTAACCCTTTTTAATGCTCTTTTTTGCATAATTTCAAAAAATTCTTACAAGTTAGTCTCAGCAGTGCATTAACTATTACACTGACAAGTGTTAATATAGTTCCTGTCTTTCCCCAAAAGGACTATAAAACTGCAAGGCTTTTAAATTTAAAGCATGGATATAAATAATCGACCCAGGTGTTTCTAACTCATCTTCCACAACCTCAAACGATGCTATCTATACTTGAATCACTCTGGCAAATCTTCTTAAGCTGTAGTCTGTGTCTGTATAAAGTTATGTTACAACTAGAATAAAGGCATAAAACACAGCAAAGCCTGCTGACATATTTATTTTCAGGATAGTTCTGTCATATGAACTTTACAGTCATATTTGAAAATCCAGCTGTGGAAATGTATGCACATTAGATAAATGACCTTTGGACATTTGCCAAACCACAAAATCAAACTTTATATAGTCAAGAATAATTTTAATCAAGTGTTAAAACAATTCATCCTTTTAGATTAAAATTTCCAATTAACCATATTATTTTTGTCAGTATCAATACAAAAATACTTATTGTGCCTATTAAAATAAAAAAGATTCCAACATTTTTTCTGAAAATGCTCCCTAACAGTGGTTTCTTTTCTGGCTTTTAAAATCCATGTCTTATCTAAAGTGTTTTTATAGATATGTTCTCTGTGCCCAATGTAATCAGTTTTCCATTTTCAGTAAATTCCAAAGAACTCAACCCTTCACAAGAAATGATGGCTTGATATCCTGGTGGATTGTTTCTATTAGCAAACACATTAGTTAGAGGGTAATGCCTTCACGTGTTTTAGACCTCAGTTCTAGGAAGGCAACAGGTTCAGTCCTAAGCATTCTATCCCTCCAACTAGGAACAAAACTTCATTACGTCAAAAATCCATCACTTGGGTCAGAATTTATGGAGATGCTCAACTAAAACTTTAATTTTCTCTTGAGCCAAAGGCACACTCTGATTCTAGCTCTATGTATAAAGCAAACATCAGAATCTGTACAGAAAGTGGTCATGATTAATGCATGCTTCACCTGAGATCTTTAGCTCTTCCATGTAAAACATATAAAAATATCTGCCGCTCTGAGATGCAGACCATAGGGGAAGATATTTTCTCCTAAAGAGGAAAATGAATTTTATTTGATGAAAATGATGAGAGAAATATATGTTAGAATTTTAAGAGGTTGCCAGGTGTGGTGGCGCATGCTTGTAATCCCAGTACTTGGGAGGCTGAAACAGGAGGATCTCAGGTTTGAGGCCAGCCTCAGCAACTTAGTGAGACCCTGTTTCAAAATAAAGAAAAAAAAAATAGGGCTGAGGGTGTAGCTCAGAGGTAGAATGCCCCTGGGTTCAATCCC
>PVJS01001344.1:0-18840 GCA_004027185.1 Glis glis | reverse complement strand
AATATAGTAATCAGTTATTTATATTAATACATTTTTATTGATTAACTTTATAAATAAGTGAAATACATAATAGGAACATTATTTAAAAGATTATGGTGCTGTGCTTGGCACACTGAAGAAGGTTCAAAGAATGAACAGATGTTGTCCCTATTAGCGTCCCTTTCTTTCTCTTGCCGCTACCTCTCCTCCTCCATTTAAGTGAGTGAATAACATGGTTTAGTTTAGAATACATAATCAACAGAGGTTTAGGGATCTTAGGTACAAGGAACATTATTGTCTTCATTTTGCCTGGCTTTTGTGGAATACAAAAGCCCACCAACCCAACAACCCAACAAAAGACTGTCTCATTTAATTCTCCTTCTCTGCTCTTTCATTGTGGCACTACATCTGAATTCTAACCTCCCGCAGCCTCTGTTTGCTGTTTTCATCATTTTGGATTCACAACACTACATGTGTGTAGACATGATAGTGGGAAGAAAATAAGGGCGGGCTATTTTAGTACTTCAGTAGTGTTTGAATTTTCAAATGATTTTATACAAACTCTCTAATTTTATAAAACATTTAAGCTAATGAAACAAAGCTTCTCTTTTAAGAAAGCATATATTTCCCCATCCCCCATGCAATGAAAATAAGTAAATATGACAGCTATAAACCCACATGAAGAATATGGATATACATGCTATCAGCAGATATTTTCAAAAATTTCTGGCAAATGAAAATTAGATGAGTTTCCTATGTAGCAGGAAGGAAAAAGCCATAGGTTAGGATCTACACACTGAAAGATCTGGGGCTGAGGAAGGAGTTGGCTTTGCAAGGAGAATTCTGGAAAGCCTCTGGACTTAGTGCCAAATCATGAGAGAACCGCAAGAAAAGGAAAGCATGGGACTCAAGAAACAAAGACTAAACACAGGAGTGAGGCCAAAGGGAACTAGCTCCATGATGAAATGGACGGAGAAGGCCTAGAGAGCAGCCTGCCAAGAAAGGAAAAGAGGATGGAGTACTCCCTGTGGGAAGGTTCTAGAAAGAAAACACAAAATGATAGATTAAAATACAATATAAACATATTGGCAGGAATTAGAGCAGTATTGGAGTGCTGTTTCCTCCTTTGATAGGTAACCCAAAAATAATGCCTAAATTAGGCCAAAGGAACAAAACTTATAACCATACTATTTAGAAATATGTAGTTAGACACCAGAAGAAACAGCTAAAATGTTCAAAAAGTTTTCCTCTGTGATGAGGAGCAAAGAAAATAAACTAGGCAATCGTTTTATCTTAATAAAAAAAAGTAGTAAATATAATGATGAAATAACAATATATGTGTTAATTAGCAGAGATTTAATAAATGAAAATGTGCATTGCAATGAGTGTACGCTTAAACAAAAACTCGAAAAAAAGAGTACGACTTTTATGGGCATAAAGCCAGCAATAGATATCAAGTACCTTAACCACTACATTCCTTGGAAACACATCCTTCAAAAGCATGTGTAGAGCTGGGAATGGTGGTGCATACCAGTAAGCCCAGTGCTTGGGAGGCTGAGTCAGGAGAATCACAGGTTCAAGGCCAGCCTCAGGAACTCAGGGAGATTCTCTCAGCAACCTAGTGAGACCTTGTTTCAAAACAAAAATTAAAAAGGGCTGGGAGTGTAGTTTGGAGGTAGAATGCCCCTAGGTTCAATGTGTAGAAATGGTCATCATGGCAAATTTTATATTAATGTACTTTATGAATCAGTGACACACACAATAAGAAAATAATTTACAAGATTATGGTGTTGTGCTTGACACATTAAAAGGTTCAATGATTGTTGCACTAGGACAGAATATTTTATATCTATGAAAATACAGATTCTGCATTTCAAAACATATTTCAGTGACATGGAAAATGATCACAATTTCCATGAAAAAATAAAAATTACATCTATAATATAATCTTCACTTTTAATGACCATCTACAATCCATATAAATGCATAGAGAGATAAAAAATGAAAATACTCCAAAATATTAACAAAGGTTGTTTCTGGGTAAAATTCACTCTCTGTACTTTTAACATTTTAAAAATAAAAAATAAAACAACTGATTTATATACACACGATGGAATTTTACTCAACCATAAAGAACAAAATTATGTCATTTGCAGGAAAATGGATGGAACTAGAAAATATTATGCTAAGTGAGATCAGCCAGTGTCAGAAAGTGAAGGGTTGCATGTTTTCTCTCATATGTGAAAGCTAAAGAGAATCAGGAAATAAAAAGGACTTGAGATAAATGAGGAGAGATTCCAGTAAAATAGTGGAAGGGGATTAAGGGAGAGAAGGGGGAAAGAAGGAGACTTGATAAAGGAACAGTTCAAATAATGCTATGTACATACACGAAACTGTCAATACCAATCTCAATACCGTACAGGGAGGGGGAGGCGTCGGGTGGGAAACACCAAGTGCTGTGTCTGTTTCTACCACTCTAAATCTCATTATGATGTATAATTACAAGGAACCAATAAAAGTATATTAAAAATAAAGTGAACGTTTGTTACTTTGCACATGTTAAAAACTAACACGTTACAAATTCTGAACATATTTATAAGAACATTTAAAAGACGTATATTCTTTTATAATCATTTAATAGGAAGTATGAAAGTTGAAACTATAATAAGCATTCTTATATAATAAAGTTTAGGTTTACATATTCTTTTTGACCTAAGGGCAGAGGATGTTATTTGCAATTCATCCAAACTCATTTTTAAACATTTAACAAGACAGTTCAGTAGTCTATTTTTACCAAAAATCTATCTTGAGCAATGATGATAACCTGAAGGTTAACATATATTTATTAGCAATTTTTTCACTAACTCAGAGAACAACATAATCCAAACAGTCTTATCTTTTTTTTAAACCTAAAAAAAAATAAAGAAAAAGGCATGGATTACCTTTTGAACTCTTCCCCTCTGGTTTCTCAAAGCATAACATTTTTAGTTCCCATGAGTAAAGTACATTTTTAAAGCTATAAAGTGTGAGAACATTACCCTGGAAGCAAAATGTTATTGCTAAACTACTAAACATATTTTCACATTGACTACTTTATAACTTTTATTACTTCAAGGATATATCAAAACAATTTGAAAGCACATGTCTCCTTACGTTTTACAACTTAAAGTCAAATCAACTAAACCTGTACTAAGAACAGAAGGACTAACAATTTTCTCAAAAATTTTATAACTTTTGTTAAAATATGTAAATTTTGTGTGTTTTAGCAAAGTGCATTTCTGTGATATTTTCCTGTTCATCCAGATTCAAATTCTTAATAAAATGGGAAAGTATAATCGTCATCCTTAATTTAAATGCTAATGGTTTAACATAAATTTTTCTATGTAACTCCAGATTAAAAAGCTGTTTTAATTTATATCATTAAATGATGGTCTGGGCTAGGAAAGTTAACAGCAATTGGTACTTTCTATGCAGAGTTTAATTAGCTATATCAATATTTATTATGTGTATCAAAGTATTATGGTTAGAAAATCATACTTACTGAGCAGTTCTTTGCCATAAGAAAAACTTAAAGTTTTTTTTTGAGTTTTCCTAAAAATGACCCATAATTTCCTGGATACACCATTATACTCAAAAGGCGATGGTGATGTATTGGCTCTTGCTATTGAAAAAGGTAGGCCTGGTTCTGATGAAGCTTCTTCCAGTATTTCGAAAGCTCTCTTATCATTGTTTACATGTGGCTGATTTTCACTCAGGTACAAACAATTGTATCAGTTCCAGACTCACATCCTCACTGTACAGAGAAAGATTCTCTTTTTGTAGCTTCTAGAAAAAAGGAAAAACATTTCTCTCTCCTAGAAGATCCAGAAAAATTCCTTGTCTGCAATTGAGTTATCTTCTCATCTGTTGATCAGTGGGGATAAGTAGAAGGAACTACAAGGAGAATGAGCCCACTCCTACATTAGTTTCCCATTAGGAAACTGGGTAAATTTCCCAAAGGAAGGGAAGTATAAGTTGGACTGCAAATAAAGCATCTATTATACTTATCATGATTATATAAATTATCTATATTAATAATTACCGGGCTTCCTCACTTCTCAGAGAAAACAACCAAAACATAAAAACAATTTTATGCCTTCAATTCCATGACCAAAATGAATTAATGTGACATGCTTTTGACTTGAAATTAGGTCCCAGATTAAAGAATGGCATAGACAGAGATGGTTCCATGACATGTCAGAGACTAACGTAGGTAGTATTAAGAGGTTATAATTTTCCCTTGGGAAAAGTTTGTGAAACTATTATCAGATTTAAATTATGCAGATACTAAATCATTGTACTAAATTCATATCGACCACATATAAATAGGACTACCCAACAAATAAGTATGTGTTTAATTTCCTGGGGTTATAGGTTAGAGATGATTTATCCTAGTGGACCCACTAGAAGATAGGGCTCTTCAAAAATAACTTTCCACAGGACCACTATCATCTACCCAAGACAGAAATATTCTTTTCTTTTTATTTCCTTACCCATCCGGTCAATAATTCCTTGATTCTATCTCCTTAGTGTTTCTTCTTCCTGTCTCCTTTTATCTTCACCACGATTTCATTACCTCGAGTCCCCATTTCTCTCCTAGACACTGTAATAGTTCCCTAAGCAGTCATCCTGCTTCAACCCTTTCCCTTTTCTAAAATGCCACCAAAATAATCTTTATAAAATGAAAATACAAGCCACAGGGCTTCCCACTGTTTCGTAAGGTAAATCTCCTTAGGCTAGTATACATGATTGTATACAAATCCAGGCTCATTTCCCACCAATGGGTACTGAATTTTTTTATTTTATGCAATTCTATGATGAATACTAAGAGTATTCTTGTATATTCTTTTTTTCTTTTGCAGTACTGGGGATTGAACTCAGGGGCATTCTATCTCCAAGCTGCACCCCCGGCCCTATTTTTTATTCTTTATTTTGAAGCAGGGTCTTACTAAGTTGCAAGGGCCTCACTAAGTAGCTGAGGCTGGCTGTGAACCTGCCATCCTCCTGTTTCAGCCTCCCAAGTGCTGGGATCACAGGTGTGTGCCACCACACCTGGCTTATTCTTTAAGTATTTGTGAGAGAATTTATCTAAGGTTAAATGCCATAGTGGGATGTTGCTGGTTCTAAGTATATGCCTATCTTCATCTTTATTAGACTTTGCCAAATTACTTTGAAAAATGGTTGTGCTGATTGCATTATCACCAGAAGAATGTAAGACTCTAATTGACAATAACCCTAACAAGACTTAATATTGTTGGACTTTTAAATTTTATTAATCTAATGAGTATCTCATCAGAGTATGCTTTTATATAACTCATTCAGGATTTTTTAGTAATTCCTATTATCTTTTGTTTTTATGTTGAATTGCTTTTTAAATTTATTGATAGATGTTCTTTGTACATTTTGAATATTAACATTTTGTTGGTTATTTATATTTAAAAAATTCTTCAGCTTTGGTTTATTATCTCACATTTTCTTTTCACAGACAGAAGTACTTTTTTTTTTTTTTGCGGTACCGGGGATTGAACCCAGGGGCGTTCTACCTCCGCGCTACACCCCGGCCCTATTTTTTTATACTTTATTTTGAAACCAGGTCTCACGAAGTTGCGGAGGGCCTCACTAAGTAGAGAGAGAGAGAGAGAGAGAGAGAGAGAGAGACAGGGAGAGAGAGAGAGAAAGAGAGCGAGTGCTGAGGCTGGCCACCCAGATCCTCCGGTCTCCGCCTCCCAAAGTACTGGGATTACAAGCATGTGCCACCACGCCCGGCTCAGAAGTACTTCTTAAGGTATTCTTAAATTTTATTTCAATGATGAAATCACATAGGCAGTCACAAAGTAAAACTTACAAATAGAGACTGGGGTAACAGCTGGGAATCATGGGGGAGGGAGGCTCAGGGGCAGTGGAGTTTATCTTGAAACTTCTATGTTTTATACCAGAGGACGACAATGACTTCTATAAAACCAATTTTATGCCTTCAATTCCATGACCAAAATGAATTAATGTGACATGCTTTTGACTGGAATATAGATCTCAGATTAGAGAAAGAAGACAGAGATGATTTCATGACATGTCAGAGACTAAGGTAGATTGTATTAAGAGGTTGTAATTGAGTCCCTTGAGAAAAAATTGTGAAACTATTATCAGATTTAAATTATGCAGAAACTAAATCATTGTACTAAATTCATATCAACCTATATGTCTATATTAGTTCCATGGTGCTATTTGAAAACCAGTGATGAGCCAAAGTTCGTTGTAAAGGGGAAGAAAACAAGGCTCAAAGAGGTTCAGCCACTTGCCCCAGGAACCCTGGTAATGGCCCCCTCCACCAGTGCTGTAAGGAAGGAAATGGTGGGAAATATCCTGGAGTAGCAGGGTGACTGGGATGGTGGCCTCCATCTTGGAGGCCTTGTTCTCCTCCTCCAGCAAGGCCATTCCAGCAGTTTAACCCTACAGATGTGCAAATTGACGGCTCCAGTCAATGTTACTTCATACCTAAATTTGTGCCTCAGGCTACCAGCTCACCTTCTCCATGTCATTGGTCCCACTGTAGATATGTGACATCAAAGAAGAAATATAGCTGGGCATGGTGGCACACGTTTGTAATCCCAGTACTTGGGAGGCTGAGACAGGAGGATCGCAGGTTCACGGCCAGCCTCAGCTACTTAGGCCCTCCGCAACTTAGTGAGACTCTTGTTTCAAAATAAAGAATAATAAATAGGACTGGGGGTGTAGCTCGGAGGTAGAATGCCCCTGGGTTCAATCCCCCGTACCGCAAAAAAAAAAAAAAGAAGAAATATAAGTACACTTCCTTTGTGTGTTCTATCAGAGAAAACGGGCTGGTAGAGAAGGTGGGTAAACATAGGACTGTGTGTAGCTTATGGATGGGGATGATCTGACCATTCTCCATGACTGGCTGTTTCATCTTTCAACTGAGGCCGAGAAGGCTTTCTAGGTTGAAGGTGGAACAGGAGACCATCTCCACTTCATATCAAGCAGCCAAACAGCTCTCTGTAATCAGAGGCCAGGCCTGAAAGCCCAGCCATAACCACTAGCATTAACTTTCAGCTCTTGTTGATACTGTGTTTTGTCCATATGAATGTCAAATCATCTTCAGAGAGACACCAAGTGTGTTGGTTTTAGAGCTGTTAAACCTAACTTTGACAACACTTTCAGACAGGCGCAGGCAACTGTTCCTCAACATAAATGCCTAGACTTTGTAGGCAGATGTCTAGAATAGCAAGATGGAAGTGGGGCAGTCATAAGCCCAGCTATGTCTCCTTCACTCATACCATGGCTGCCCGTACTAGCCTTAGACCTAGTGCTTGACTCTCATACCCTTTAGGTTTAGAATGAATGCATGGCCACAATTTAGCTGTTTTTCTCCTTCTCTTTCTTCTTGGTGGGATTCCTGGGCTCTGCCATATTATGGTTCCCATTACTTATCGGTATAAGGGGCCAATAAATTCCCTTTCATGCTTAAGGACGTGCCATAGATGTAGGATGTTAGAGAAAATCTCTAAGTGACTTTCAGTCTGACATATTTTCAGGGCTACCTTCTATGTGAACAACCAATCCTCCAGGAGACCACCATCTTTATAGTCAGTAATTTTTTTTCTCTTAAGACTTGTGCATTTTGCATTTTGGGAACCATTTCTTCACCCCAATGTTATAATTTCCTCTATCAAAGTGCATCTCAAACTTTAATATTCATATAAGCACTCAAAAATATTTTTAAATGCAGATTTTTCTTGGAGGTGATGTTGACATTGGTGTTCACAGACCTCATTTTCATTTATATTTTCCCATTTAAGTCTTTAATCAATCTGAAATTATAAATGGTATAAAATAAGAGACTAAGTTCACCTCCCCTCATATGAATATTCAAATATTCCTAAAACCATTCATTGAATAATCCATTCTGGCAGTTGCATGAATGGATGGCTTAGATTGGTGAATTTTATTGTATGTAAAGAATACCATAATAAAGCTGATGAAAAGACATGAGGGGGAAATCCTGAAGGCCTTAGGCTCCTAATATTAGCAATCCCTCAGGCAGCTGCTGTCTCAGAGGTTTAATATCCTGAATATGCACTTTTTTCCAAAGGGATTTCTTTTAATCTCTTGTGATAATTTTGGTAAATATTTATTGTATTTTTCTCTAGAATATTTGAGGATTTATTGTAATTTTTTACATTTTTTAATATCTTGTCTTCCATATTGCTACAAGTAGAAATCTCGTTTTCTCTAAATATCCATGGCCCTTTAGTGGTTTCAATAAGCCATAGGTACTTTTTTGAGATAAATTTCATAAAATTTCCTAACCTTTTTTATTGGGAGAAAAATCACTGTATTTAGACTCCAATATCAATGCTTATAGTAAACTTTGTAAAAGTAACCAACCATAAATTAACCCTACATCCTACATTTAAATAGATCATCAGATACAGAACTGTACCATAACATCTAGATAAGTAGTTCATATTAAATTGAAATTGATTTAACATGTCGAACTTAGAAATTAGGAACACGTACCTACATAATTTGAATTATGAAGTAATGTGGGGGGTGGGGTGAGAGGAAAGTCTTCAGTGTTTGTCTGTTGAGCCACACAATGAATTGCGAGTGTCCTATGTGCCAGACGTTGTGCTAAGCATGGTGAATACATCAGTAAACAAAACTCAGGATCTCTTCTCACATAGTCCTTACAGGTTAGCAGGGAGGGCAGACTTTATTTAACAACCTCAAATGGGTTTAAAACAAACTGAAATGAAGGAAAATTACAGGGTGCCTTCATAGCATGAACAGGAAGTCTAACCTATTCTAGGGAATTAACCCAAAAGAAGCTAGGGTTATCCTGAAATTTGTAGGTAAATAGAAGTTAATCAGGCAGTGTGGTACAGAGGATGGGAAATGAAGAGCGAGAATAAGGAACATTTTCAGTAGAACAGTATTTACGAGACCATGGAAAGTCTAGCAAGTTCAAAAACAGAAAGTGTATGCACATGAAGGAGGAAAGTGGAAGAGAACACAGTGAGTCAAATATGGTGAAAGTTGAGAAAAGGATAAATGGAATTTTGAGATTCTTTTAAATTTTAAACATTTTGACATTTATTTTTTATGTTCATTAGAGAGTCCTCAGCTGTGGTATTGTTTTTAATTTTCTAGTTTGAATTATCAAGAGTTAACAATAATCAGAAATTGAAAACACTAATCAGATTCTAAGTTAATAGGATTACTTACACAGAAGATGGCGAAGTTGAGGGAAGACATATTGATTGGGAAAAGTTGATGAACGATCGAGTGATTTGGTTTCCTCTCCTCACACCCATCTATTCATATTGCTTCCTAAATATATTTTCTTAAATATAAGTTGCTTTTATGTCCTCTTTCATTTTAATACTTCTTAAATTAGATTGTACTTGACACATGGTTTTTAAAATTTGTAAGATTATATACCACTGAACTTTAAGTTAAATGTAAAATGTGGATTCCAATAGTCACTTTCCATGTTATCAGAAAGGTCACTCCATGATATAATACCAAAAAGTTAATTATGTCTGCAGAAAATGGCCTGTTGTACTTTGGGCAATAGAATTAAAAGTGAAAAGGTAGGGAATTTCTCAGCATACTTCCAAAGATGGAAGATAATTGGTATAATCTATACATGCTTAGTGAGGATCATTACTTATGAAACCCCAAACATTTATTTGTACAAAATATACACCTAATGTTGAAGAACATTTTAACTTCTAGCTATATGTAATTCAACTAAGAAAAAAAGATAGTTTAAATTCATTCAAAACTCTAAAACTTTATGTGTTCAAAGGTATTAGAGTCCAAGATACTAATTGTGGATTATTAAGAGCTGCATGTATTTCGATGAAAGCAATTTGCAAGAATATTGAATTTGAAGGCTAAGAATCAAATGTTGAATGTGCTAATAAAGCAAGAGGTATGTAAATGTAAGCTAGTGTTTCTCAAATTTAAGGTACCTACAAACTACTTTGGGTTTTTGGTACAATGCAGAATCTGACTCAGGTTAGGAGTGGGGCTTGATCTTTCTCATTTCCAATTATGATTCTGGTCCATGGCCAATTTGGCAAAGTATTAGACAACATTAGTGCATTGTCCTCCTCCCATCCCCCAATGCAGATGCTAAATTGAAGGTGGGGCTTCAACTGCAAGAAATGCTTTCTGTCATATCCAATCATTTTTCTCCATCTCCACTGTCCTCATACTCACCCCTTAAGGGTGACTTAGGAGGTCGATTACAACATTAATAGCCTGGTAACCAGTTTCTCTGCTACTAGTTTTGTCTCCTCTTATCCACTTTTCATACTAAAACACTAACATAAATCCTACAGTAAAATTTTCAGTAAATAAAACTAAACTACCTCTGGGGCCTGTGTAAAACTGACTTCTAGCCACCTTGCTCCTACAGACACCAACACACACTCAGTATGCAAAAGCCCTAGTGAACATCTTTCAAATACCCTCTTCTCAAGTCTTTGCTCACGCGAGTCCTTTTGCTTAAACCATCTTCCCTGGTGTACTAATCTGTTTTCTGTTGCTAATAACACAATGCCAGACTGGGTTGATCATAAAGAAAAGACGCTTATTTAGCTCAGGTCTGGAGGCTAGGAAGTTTAAACAGCATAGTGCCAGATCTGATGAGGACCCCCTGGCTATATCCCATCATGGCAGATGGCATGGCGGGAGGGAGATAACACTGGCAAGACGGGCATGAGTGTGTTCCTGATCTCATCCTTAGAAGCCACCAGCATTCAATCACTGGGGATCTACCCAGATGACCTTACATAGTCCTAATCCCCTCCCAAATGCCACACCTGTAAACACCACAGTTGAATGATATTTCTAACTTCTTCATATCTCACAATGGGGATTAAACACCAACATTAATTTGAGAGGAGATAAACCATATTCAATTCATAGCACCTGGCAATCCGCTATTCATCCTTCAGGACTTTAAATTTCTATCTCTTCCTCTGAGAAGTCTTCCTACTACCTCAATCAGTTAGATGCATCATTCTTTCCTTATCACAGCACTTACTATACATTCTCGGTGATTTTTTAACTGTTTTTCTTACTCAGTCTTGAGCTCAGTGAGAACAAGAAACATTTATCTTGTTCTCTGCCTATGTCCAGTGCCTGGCACACTAGTGGTCAATTCAATTAACCTTCATTCTAAATTCATTCATTAACATGTCGATGAGTTATTCACCTTTGGATGACCCTTTTCTCTTTTTTAATACTTTTAACAGTGCATTGCACTTACACATCATAGTGAGGTTCAATGTGACACATGCACACAGCTCTTGGTGTATTTCCTGCTGCATTCCACCCCCTCCCCATAATGTTAGTGAAATTGGTAGTGATACCTTCATATATTGCCATAGTATTATTTGAACTGTGTTCTTCTTCAATCCTCCTTCTCCTCCTCCTCAACTCCCTCTCCCAGCCCTACTTGTGGATGACTCTTTTCTAGAATACCTGATTATATTTTTCTTCTATACATATATACACCTTCCATAAAAAGAATACAGCATAGATGACCAGGCCCCATCTTCCAATTCGGTAAAATCTTACTTATCTAGAAACCTTTATTATAATTTATTTGGTAGTCATTCAGTCAATAAATATTATTACCATTTAGTTTGTGGTGAATAAAATTCTGAATAAACAAGTGCTGGGCACTAAGGAAATAAATTTTGGAAGACTAAAAACCAAAAGATAAGACTAATGGAGATTAAAGTCATATAAATAAGTATAGGTATGAACTAGATATAAAAATAAAAAGTATAAACAAGGCACTAAAACAACAGACAGAATAAAATTTGGCCTCTGTAGTTGAGAAAAGCCTATCGAAGAAAGGTCAAGTGTCCTTGAGGATAAGCAGAGGTTTGCCAGATGGAAGGGAAAGTCATTCTGGGCAAAAAGACATAGTGTGCAAAAGCATAAGACAGTGGTGTACATGGACTATCTATAGAACTGTACATCATCCGGAAAGGTAGATGAGATTTCAAAGAAGCAGGTCTCTGCTGCCCAGCCCAAGAAGTTTCAGTTTTTCCCAGTAAGAACAGGAGATACTCAGATAGATTTTAAGCAACAGCATGGCATAATCAAAAGAGCTTTTCAAAAGCCACAATTTGGTAGTAGTGTGGATACACTGAAGGAGGCAGGATGTCAAGGGGGAGACCAGTGAGTAGTGCCAGCAAAGAATGAGAAAACCTTAAGGTGCTATCATGAGAATGGGAAAGAATCAATGATGAAATAGTATAAAGGATACAGACAGTACAGTATTGACAGGACTCAGGTTGGGGAAGATCAGTAGTGGTAGTTCCCTTTGACTGAATGGAATTGTGCCATGGTCTTGACAGTGAATGGTGCAGAATATGTCACTACAAAACACACCACTTTTGGAATGAGGATTATTTTGAGCTAAAGGCACTTGAAAAATAGCAGATACAAAACAGGCACTCTGCTCTCCCCATACCAGCAGGAAAGAAACATTCTTCTTCCCAGTGACAGAAGAAAACTCCCATGTGAAAGATGATATCTCTGTACAAGGAAACATTCTTGTCACCAGACACAAGGAGTCATAGCTGAGAGAAAATCTGCCCTGTTAAGTAACTCTTATCTTCCTTAGCCTCCCTATACATTTTATTGTTCCACAACCGCCACTCTTGGTTCAGCCTACTGTATGAGCGTTTAGGTTTTCCTACTTCTTCAGGTTTTCACTGTCTTTATAGGGGCTCCCAGGTACATGTAAGTCTGTATGATTTTCCTGTTAATCTATCTTCTGTCAATTTAATTTCAGGCTCAGCCAGAGATCGTTGGAGGGTAGAGATAAAGTTCTGTCTCCCCTGTGACAGCAAAGGACACTGAAAGGAGACCCAAGCCCCCTGAATTACGACTTACAGAAAGTGATGCTTCCTCATCAACATAAGGGATAGGAAAAAGAAAAACAGAGCTAGTAATGGATCTTAAAATGATCAATCTTGACTTCACTACAATTCATATTAAGTCTATAGTCTAACAGTAATTATTATGTAGCTCATTTTAGGACTTTGTTCATAATATGCTAGTAGAAATACATTTTAAGCAAAGCCCAAACTTCCTAGGCAGCAGTGTAGCTCAGTGGTAGAGTACATGCTTAGCATGAGTGAGGTCACCAAAAGAAAAAAAAAAAGGTTCACACAGGAAGATAATACAAACACTATTGACTGGGGACCCAGAAAGAAAGGATCTACTTGAGGTAAATTTTACTGCTAAACTACAAAAGTATAAAGTAAGTTGTGTAGATGAGGGAGACAATGGTCCAATTCACCCAAAAGACATAAGAAACAAGTATAGGATAATCCTAGTGCATGACCCTAAGCATCTGTCAAGATTTCAACACCAAATGAATTGAAGAGCTATATCTAATGATCAATCCTGACTCCACTGTAATTCAGTTTTATAATTGTAATTATCTTCCTTTTAGCATGAGTTGGCTTTTTTTGTTTTTTTGGCAGTACTGGGGATTGAACCCAGGGGCATTCTACCTCTGAGCTACACCCCCGGCCTGATTTTATTCTTTATTTTGAAACAGGGTCTCACTAAGTTGCAGAGGGCCTCACTAAGTAGCTGAGGCTGGCTGAGAACCTGTGATCCTCCTGTCTCAGCCTCCCAAGTACTGGGATTACAAGCATGCGCCACCACATCCGGCTAGCATGAGTTGACTTTACTCCAACTATATAATAACTGAAGTGAACTGAAGGATTGAACCTACAAATTAGGACCTATTCCAAAATATTCAGCCTTCTCATCACTTTAATAGTTTAACTTTCCTAGGTGATTCTCTTTCTTCTCAACACCCATCCATAACATAAAATTCAAATTATTTATGCATTTGGGATACTTATTGCATAAGTCCTCTGTCCTAAATGTTAAAACATTAAGCTTAACATTTTACAATTAAAAAGCAAATGCAAATTACATTTTTTTTAAATTAGTAAGCCAGTGTGGTGGCACATGCATGCCTGCAGTCCCTACAGATTGGGAGGCTGAGGCGGGAGGATCACTGGAGCCCATGAGTTTGAGACCAGCCTGGGCAATGAAATGAGACCATGTCTCAAAAACTAAGTCAATTTTTATTAGTGATTTAGTGGACTTCAGAGATGAAAAAAGACATATACAGTTACATAATCTCCATCCTACAAGTATTAGCAAAACAAATCATAATAAAATATTGAATTATTTAAAAATTCCCAAGTAAAAATAAACTTGCATGTTCTCGGTGATGCTACTGCTGTCAGTCCTCTACCGAGTATCCAGCTGTTTGTTCTCTTTGAGTAGCATAAGAAACCTGTCCTTTTCCCCAGAAATACTAAAGCTCAAGTGACACAACAATTAAGTTTTAATTGCGTAGTTTAAGGTTTCATACTACCTCTACCACTTTACCCTCTCTGCATTCTTCAGCTTCAAAGAAAGGAGATAAACCTGGGGATTGTTAAAACATAAAAATTAAAAGCTGTAATATTATTTTAGCTCAAAAAAGTGTTGTAGTTTGTAAAACTGACAAGGTCCTTTTACTTTTTAATGTTTCCCCAAGTGCCAACCAATTATATAAAGTTGTAATAAATGGCACACAACACAGATCCAAAGTCTGTAAGTTTTATTTTGGAAGGAATATGTTACATGTTAAAACATCACATTAAAACAGTAGAGTAAGACAAACATGATAGAACTACTTTTTCTAATGTGAGAGTCCTTAGCTTTGCCTAGAATTTTCATATACTTGATGTTACTTATTTTCAACCCTTTTTAACTACTGTTTACCTTATGTATTTTTTACAGTATTCCTACATGATCTCTACCTATACCTGCTTACAGAGTACAGTGCAAAAAGGGCAGCCCAAGCTACTGATAACTTTGTTGGTAATAAAATAATTTTTATAGTTTATGAGAGAATTAAAGGGATGAAGTTAGTGAAAATTCCAATTAACTAAGGGTTAATTATGTAACTTACAGATAGGATCTCTACAACTCCCCTATCTCACCTTCTCAGGTCCCCATAGGAGATCCGTTTATTGTTATAAACCACTTACCAAATTACCTGAGAGAGAAACAAAACAAAACAAAACCTTTTTCTACTATTTCTTTTTTTTTTTTTGCAGTACTAGGGATTGAACCCAGAGGTGTTCTACCTCCGAACTACACCCCCAGCCCCATTTTTTATACTTTATTTTGAAACCGGGTCTCACGAAGTTGCAGAGGGCCTCACTAAGTAGAGAGAGAGAGAGAGAGAGACAGGGAGAGAGAGAGAGAGAGAGAGAGCTGAGGCTGGCCGCGAACCCGGATCCTCTTGTCTCCGCCTCCCAAAGTACTGGGATTACAAGCGTGCGCCACCATGCCCGGTGCCTTTTTCTACTATTTCTAAAAGAGAATAATAATTTGGCAATCCCTTCAATTAATTCAGTGAAGTCAAATTTGCTTTATTTTTCCAAAGATTATATGATCAAAATAGTGAAGAGATTCTTTGTAAGTGAAATATATGGTGTCATTATGAGTTGATTTTATTAGTTCCTGTGTAAGCAATTAGGTAAAATAAGAAACATTGGATTCTAAATTTCTACTTGATAATACAAATAAGAAAATTTTCATTATATTTTCAATAAATACTTGTATTTTGTGCATTATATATAAACTACATTAAAACATTTAAAATCATCTAATTGTGTATATATTTACACTATATAAAGAGATAAGGAGGATAGAGATACTTTTTCTTTTGTATTACACAAGAAAATTTCAAAAATGTTTCTTTTTAAAATTGGAATTGAGTTTTTTCAAAGGAGAAAATATTCTGTTTTATGGGAAATCACTTGTTTTAATAAAAGGTAAACTACTGGCATGTCAACCACAAGGTGGTGCTATAATTCCATGTTGGTGCTGATATTCTGGAAGATAATTTATAAACTATAGTACTTCTTTCCAATTTGTAACCTCTTGTGTTTTATAAATGTGCCTTTTTTAAAACTAAAAAATAAAGCTAACAGGATTCATTAATTTTATAAATATTATTGAAACTGTACTAAATTCAAAGTTACATGCTTTTGCAGGCTGACATAAAAGCTCATAGTTTTAAAGTCTAGTAATTAAACATTTATTGGCATACTAAGAACACTTTCTTAAAAGTTATTTCTACTTATAATCATAACTTAAAGTTAATATTTTATATTTAACAGTGAAATACCAAATTATACACCTATAAGATAAACAGATGAATAAGTAAAATATAATCAGACGACCTATATGATAAAAAAGAAAAATACTTTTTATCCTTCCAACAGTGAAGTCCATTTGCCTGAGTATTGCCCAGGATTATCATTACATTTTTATTTACAAAGTTAAAAAATATATTTCTGTAGTAATTTTAAAACGAATTTCATTTTTTCTTGATTTAACTTCATCTAAGGTTTATTCTCCAAAATTTTACAACTTCCTATCATTAGGGAAAAATAGAAAAACTTTACTGTCTATCTTCTCATACTGGAGGGCCACCACCTGCATCTGTGCTGCTGATCTTAAAATACGTTATAGAATAGAGCACTAAAACACTCAACACATTTCTCACAGAGAACCTTCAGACCCGCTGCAACAGAAAAGGAGAGTCATACCCTTACTTGCTCACTGTTAATTGAAAAGGTACTGCTGCTTTTTGACTAAGCATAAAATAGCCACATTTTTGTTTTAATTTTCAATGAGCATTTTTAACTTTTCATTACAACTTATTCATCAGCACAGATGGCAAGACGGTATGTATGGAGCCTCCTGGGTACAATATGCAAGTCCTAGTTGGAATGTTTCCAACAGGATGTAAACCATGGTCCTCAAGCCTGTACTTTAAAAAACATATTACTTAGCACACTTCCAACAAATGTCAATACAAAAATACAGTGCTTGCCATAATGACTTCACTCTGTAAAAGCAATGCACTAGAACATGAGTTTTTCCTAAGAAAAGTGAACGAGAGTAAAGCAGTATAATCATAACTCAAAAATAATAAAGTATTTATTCAGTAGTGAATGAAAAACTCATATACCAAATAGAATCCAAATTCTTAATAAAATATCACAGTATATTAAAATTATATAAAGAAATATTAAAATATACAACATGTACAGTAGTCAAAGTCTCAGAGAAATTCATGCAGCAAATGCTACAATTAGTGACTTGGACATTTCAGTAACTCTGCAGTTTCTTCAAACCTGAAATAGAATAAACAAATGATATATTAAAATAAGCACTTCATAATGAAGAATAAGATTTACATTGTTAAAATTATGCTTTTGACCCTAAAATAAATTTGAGTATTTTTTCTATTTCTAGGTACAGCTACTATTAATAAACTAAGTATACTATGACTAAAAGAGAGAAAAACAGAGTCAATTCTTAGAGTATAAGTTATTTTAGTATTTTCCAAATTTCAAAAGAATACTGTAGGTTTTTAAGGTAGTAGGCTGCATAATATTCTTACACAATTTCATTTTATATTTCCTTTGAACTGTTATGTTAAAAACCAGATGTATGTTATTTGTACTAGATAAAAGTACCATTTTAAGCATTATTTTATCAACAACTTATTGAAAATTACTGATACTTTAACATTACTGAAAATATCTCCAGCCATCCATCTACATATATTCAGTATTTTGATAAACTAGTTATCAAAAATAGATAACTCTTAATTAACCACCAAGTATATCTTTGTACTCTTTAATCCACAGTTAATTCCATTAACAATGTTTTACATCACTTCTTGGAAACCAAAACGGTGACTCATCTCACAAACACATAATTGTAGGTGGATTTATTATCCACTGGAGCCTTGAAGGAAATTCCACACCTGATTGAGGCCTTTAAGGTTTGAAGCACATATGCGCATTCTATATATATTGTAATCCAGCACAATTCCCTACAGAGAAATGAATTTCTGTTGCCCCTTTCTGTTACTTACATTTTTTTCATCCTTTCCATTTTCTGGATTGTTGTTTCCTTTAATTTAAAAAGCAACAAATTTAGGCGATTTCTCAAAGTAAACCATCCTCAAAGATGGACCATGAACATATAAAACACAGTCTGAAACACTGTAATAAGTACTGTTTACTCATCACAAAGAATTCTTGATGGATTAGTAAGATTTACACAGTTTTGCTGTTTTTATTTATTTATTTTTCTAATAGCATACACAACTAAAATGAATGTTTGCTTGTTCTTTTGACTTTAAAAAGGAAACCATTCAAGCAGTTGCCATTTTTTCTTACCTCTGAAATATCATTCAAGCCACAGTAATTAACAGTTGAAGTTCTCGGAGTTGAAGATGATGATTCTGTACTATAACCAGAGGACAGAGGAATACTTGCTGACCTCTCCACTTTGCTTTTTCTGTCTGTGAAGAAGTAAGTTTTAGGTTACCTCTTCCTTTCAAAATA
The DNA here is from genome assembly GCA_004027185.1 of Glis glis. Classification (NCBI taxonomy): domain Eukaryota; kingdom Metazoa; phylum Chordata; class Mammalia; order Rodentia; family Gliridae; genus Glis; species Glis glis. The sequence goes on along the minus strand of PVJS01001344.1, from coordinate 325 downwards.
GTGTCAAGTATCTAAAATTTTAATTAGCAATAAAAGAAAAATAAACATTATTTTACTATAAAATGGCTACTAGTATCGATCAAAAATTAGTTTTTGGTATTCTTTCAAGAGAACAGCCTAAACGCTGGGCGTGGTGGTGCACACTTGTAATCCCAGTACTTTGGGAGGCAGAGACCGGAGGATCCGGGTTCACGGCCAGCCTCAGCTGTCTCTCTCTCTCTCTCTCTCTCTCCTTAGTGAGGCCCTCCGCAACTTCGTGAGACCGGTTTCAAAATAAAGTATAAAAAATAGGGCCGGGGGTGTAGCGCGGAGGTAGAACGCCCTT
>PVJS01001343.1:20839-100025 GCA_004027185.1 Glis glis | reverse complement strand
GAGAGAGAGAGAGAGAGAGCTGAGGCTGGCTGCGAACCCGGATCCTCCGGTCTCCGCCTCCCAAAGTACTGGGATTACAAGCGTGCGCCACCACGCCCGGCGACTTAATTCCTTTTTGTTTTTAAAATTTGGATCTTTGTTGCCCAGGTTGGCCTCAAGCTCTTGGGCTCAAGCGATCCTCCTGCCTCAGCCTTCCGAGTAGCTGGCACTAGAGGCACATGCTGCCACACCTGGTGGGATCTTAATTCCATTTGCAGAATCCCTGCACAGCAGTACCTAGATTAGTGTTTGATTGAGTAGCTAGGGGACAGGAATGTTGGGATGTCGTCTTTAGAATCCTGCCTACCGCCATGAGGTTGGAGAGCTGGCTGGGTCACGTGTGACAAGGCTCACAGGCCCCAGTGAGGACTTGAGGGTTTTGTTCTGATGAGGCAGGAGCAGTCTGGGGACCCTGAGCAGGGAAGCGAGGTGGCCTGAGGGAGGATCACTCTGTTGCTGTGTGGAGAGCAGGTCACAGAGCACAGAGGTTGAGAAGGGTGTGGCAGGCTTGCAGGAAGAGGTGCTGGCGGCCTGGGATACAGAGCATTAACCCTTGAACAGCTTGCAGTTCCCCAAATGTACCATGTTATTTGTGTCACCTCTTCCCACGTGCTTCTCCTGTTGCCTGGAGCGTTTCTCATCAGCACCTGACTCAAGGCTTCTTGACCGAAGCAAGTCCCCGGCCGGCCTCAAACCTTAGAGGTTGCCTGAAAGGTCCCGCCATAGGGTTTCCCACCTGCTCACGCCTTCTCCCTCACTGCAGCTGAGTCAGCTCTGTTGCTTGTCTTCCCCGCTCGCCTGAGACCTCTCCAAAGCAAGGACTCTGCCTCTGGCCCCTGCATTTCCGGTGCCCGCCTCATGCGTGGCGCATCATGCCGGTTTGATAAGTGTTTGTGGGATGAACTCGAGGACTGTGGAGGAACTGGGTGTGAAGTAGATGTGTCACTCCTCTCGGGGAGAGACCATATGTGAATGAATACACACTACAGTGAATGGGAATACAGACACCGTGCCTGTGCTCAGAGGGGACACGCCAGCTCTGCCAGTTGCTTAAACACGGAGTTTAAGGGAGGCCTTTGGCTTACTCTGGAATAGATGGATCTAATTTCTCCACTGCATGAAATAACAATCTTATTCCAAATTATTTCTTTTTATTATTGTTGTTCTTTCCATAAAGACATTTTGTCCCTAGCCACTAATTTATTCTATAATATTTAAAGGAGTAAGCAATTATTCATTTAAGGCAGACATAGAAAACTTCTTCCCTGTCTGTATTCCAACCACTCAGAAAAGAGTGAAGTCTTACTTGAGGAGAACCTCTGAACTCAACATTGCAAACACTTAAGGATCAAGTGTCCTTTTAAGACGGAGGAAATTATCAATCTGGTTACTGATGAGAAACTAAAGTAAATATATCATTTTCATGGTTGTCAACTAAAGGTTCCTAAAGTTTGAACTTTAAAAAGTGGGAGACTGGAAAGAATGACTTAACCCGTGTAGACAAAGGGATGTTATTTAAAACTTAATAAACTTAAAAATAAAGTAACGGGAGAGCCATTTCATGCTCCTGCCTCTGTTGACCGTCTTCGGTGGGGTAGTGTGCCCTCCCGCCTGCCAGGAGGCCCTGGTGCCTGCCAGACCCCCAGTCGTAAACAGAGATAGATGCCTGTGCCATGGAGTCATGGGTGGAGACTCACATTGGCATAAGCAAAAAAAAAAAAAATTACTTAAAAACACTCTTTTCATGTATATTGCCAAGTTCCTCTGTTTCTAGTGATCTCTCTTGGAGAATATAAATCTGTGGTTCAAGGACCATGTGCTGCAGTCTTGTATGAATAATTGGATATTCTATTTCAAGTTGGACAAGGCAGAGCTCTAAGGCCAACCGCGAAGCTTTCTGGCTCACCGGGAAGGGTGTTTGGGGAGACTGTCGCCTTGCTGGGGAGCTGGGATCAGATGACTGGCTGAGAAAGAAGACAGCCTTCTGCTTTTAAATATCATTTAAATTTGGCTAATGACATTGATTTTTAGAGCTTTGTAAACACACTAACTCGGTTTCATGACACCCTCCTTCATTCCCTCCTCGCCTCTCTAATAATGGTTAGCAGAGTCTAGGGCTACACTAGAGGCCCCTGGAGCCCTGGCGCTGGGATCCTCTCAGAACAGAATGGACACCGCTCCCTTGCAGGCCTTGCAGAGTTCATTTGGGGGCAGGGTCTCGGGGACTTCAGTGTCACTCTTCTCTTTGCTTGCCAGGCCTTTCAGCTGATAAAAGGCAGAATAATCCTGTGGGCAGTGCCAAACCTGTCCTCAGAAGATCCTCCAAGTGATTTGCCTGGGTTGCTTTTTTGGTCTTCCTTCCAGAGGAGTGGGAGCATGGGCTGGCGGGCTCACATGGCGGACCCAGTGCTGATGTCATCCATGAGATCGGCGCTTGGGAGATTTGCTCTGGTTTTTTTAACATGATGTGGCTACTCTTGGCTTCACCTTTTCTATGGGAATAGCGGGAAGGCCAGGGCGCAGACAGTTACCGGGCAACTTATCTGTGTTATTTCATAGCCCCTGTTGAACGATCAGCTGTGCCTCCGATGGAGTCCTTAAGCCAGTGCTCCCGAGAGCCTAATCTGGCACTTTGCCATAATGTGGTCACTTAGAGCATCTGGTTCACACCCCAGCTCCTCCTCATCCCAGCTGGTGCCCTCTGTTTTGTCATCTGTAAGTTGGGAATAGTCCTACCTCCTTCACAGGACTATGAGGATTAAATCTTCCAATTTATATAAATCCCTTTAGCACAAGGTAAGTGTTCAACAAATGTTTTGTTGTTGTTTTGTAAAAAGACAGAGCCTCTGCCCTCACACTGTGGCTTTTTGCGAGGGTTGGATGGTCTTCAACCCAGGCTGCCATCCAGCCTTGTCATCTGACAGATCAACCCTCACCTCTGTCATGGAAAGGCAGTTTTTCCTGTATTAAGATAGTGTTAATTGTTGGGAAGCACTTTTTTTTTCCGGTACTGGGGATTGAACACAGGGGCATTCTACCTCCGAGCCACACCCCTAGCCCTATTTTTTTTATTTTGAAATAGGGTCTCACTAAATTGCAGAGTTCCTCACTAAGTAGCTGAGGATGACCGTGAACCTGCTATCCTCCTGCCTCAGCCTTCCAAGTACTGGGATTACAAGCGTGCGCCACCATGCCCAGCTTTGGAAAGCACTTCTTTAAGTGAAGCTGAAATCTTCCCAGATTTCCCTGAAATCTTCCTGCTACCCTACCTCACTTCCTCTCCATAGTTCACCCCACCGAAACAGAATATTTGTTCTTCTTCCCACAGAGACCTGAAACTAATAGTGACTCCCTGTGTCACCTTCTCCCCACACCCACTTTTTTTCCAGGCTGAATGAGTCTCTTCCTTTCAGTTCTTCCCCAGGTTTCATTTCAACCCCCCCAAGCCCCATCCTGGTTCCTAGTTTTCTAGGCCTGTCTTGGAAAGCCAATATCCTATTTATAACTATTTTTTCACTTTCAGAGTGTAAGTGAATATTCCAGATGTGCTCTGAGAAGTGGCTTTCACTTCCTTTCATTCCATTTTTCCCCTTTGTGGATTTTGTTCATTCTGGTTTTTAATTTCCTGTCAGTGCCTGGGGTCCCACCAGCATCTTTGATAAACTCATCCTATTATTTCACAGTTAAACTTAAGTCAATTGGAGTTGACATCGTCTTTGCCTTCTATTTGCACAAGTGCAGCTTTTAAATGAGAAGTTCAAGATTTATCCGTGTTCCACTTCATTCAGTTAGATTTTATATTTTACCTAAACTATTTGGAGGTGGAGGAAGACCTAATTAATGTTATTGAACACACAGCTCACACTAATAGCACTCAACATGTGCCTATATATTATTTACTGTGTGCCAGGCACTATTTTAAATATTTTGATAAATTAGAGCTGGGTGTGGTGGCGCACTCTTGTAATTCCACTACTTAAGAGACTGATACAGGAGAATTGCAGGTTTGAGGACAGCCTCAGCAACTTAGTGAGGCCCTCAGCAACTTAGTGAGACCCTATTTCAAAATAAAAATTAGATTGAAGGTAGAATGCCCCTGAATTCAATTCCTAATTCCATATATATTTAAAATAAATTAATTTCACTTTCATTCAGTCTCCACAACTGTCCTATGATGCAGATACTATTATTATTCCCGTGTTACAGATGACAGAACCGAAGCATAGAAAGGTGTGTTTGCATGGTGGACTGGGTCCAGGGCCACACGATTCATGGCCTGTGCACATAACCCTCAGCTAGAGTTCCTGTCCCGCAAACTAGACCTACTAGATTTTCTTCATTCATGAATTGGTGACTGTGCCATCAAAGTTCTCATTTAAGGCATCAATATAGTCTGAATGGCACAGGGGCTGGGATGGAGTACTTCACCTACCTGGAGGGACCTTTCTGGGGAATCAGGGATTTTGTTTTTGTTTTTGGTGGGATACTGGTTGTTCAGTTTGAAGCTAATCTACCTTACTGAAAACAAAACAACTAGGCTTTCTTCTATGTTGTTGGATCATAGTGATATCATGATTTCTCAACTTCCTTGCTGAAATCCAGATATAATCTAAATAGCATTCCTCAGCCCAGCTAGACTACTCATCATATCACAGGAAATTCAGTCATGTTTTGTGGTCATAGCTCTTTCTCTAGTCAGAATGCGTGTCGCCTAGGATCTGCCCTTCCCACCAGATGTAGGTGTAAAATCCTTTTCTTTTCACCCTTTCACAGCTGAAACCTTCCTCTCTCTGTCCTCAGAGATGTGCCTGAACGCTTGCCGCCCTCACTGGGCTGGTTCTCAGGCTAAAGCTCAGCCTCTCCTGGGAAGAGGGTGCATAACCAGCATTGGCCGGGTCCGGCGCTGTGCCCCAGTGGCTCCTCGCCAGTGCTGTCTGCAGTGTCCCCCTCCACTGGGATCACCTGGAGGCCGGGTGGCCTATGCTCTCCCTCCTCCCTGCCTCAATTAGAACACCCTCTGAATTGGATTTTCCTTATACTCCTTGAGTTTTCCTTTCTGGTTCCTTGAGGCCAGGGTTGGTGTTTAAGAACAATTCCCTGCCTTGGATAGAATAGTCTCACCAGGGACATTAGGTCCAAGCAGCGAGAAGGACAGTTGACCACACAGGAGTGGTGCAGACCAGAGCAGCCTGAGGTCAGGGGCCATCCCCTGTGGACCTGAAGGACGGGACCTGAGAACCGCTGCCTAGGAGAGCAGTCCAGGCCAGACTGACAGCCGACCTCAGGGAGGAGAGAACAGGTTCTCAAGTAATTGGGTATTTCCAAATAGCTGATCCTTGCCTCTGCTATCAGGACACTGAAAATAGTATGAATTAGGAAGTTTTAATCATTAATAGGACTCTAAGCAAGCCACTCATTGATGGTAAAGTTAGATATTAGAGGAAAATAAACCTCCAACCTCTTTAGTCAATTAATGGGAAATTTATTCTTCATCTCTTCCATTTAAGGCCTTAGTTGTTGAAGAATCTCCTTTGGGTTTCTCTACTTTAGTTAAGCCTTGTTAAAGATCATCCCTTTCCATTCTTTAATGTGCACCTCCACTGGCCAATAGTAGCTTTTGGAAAGAGATCAGGTTCAAACCACCTAATTGTACATGTAGCAACCTCATCCTGTGACCCACTGCACCTCTCACTAAAACAGAGCCAAAACATGAACCCTAAAAACCATACCTTTTTTTTTTTTTTGCGGTACCAGGGATTGAACCCAGGGGCGTTCTACCTCCACGCTACACCCCCGGCCCTATTTTTTATACTTTATTTTGAAACCGGGTCTCACAAAGTTGCGGAGTGCCTCACTAAGTAGAGAGAGGGAGAGAGAGAGAGAGCGAGCTGAGGCTGGCCGCGAACCCGGATCCTTTGGTCTCAGCCTCCCAAAGTACTGGGATTACAAGCGTGCGCCACCACGCCTGGCTAAAACCATACCTTTATTTCACATATTTCCAGGAAATGGCTCCGGATAGCTTTTTGTATGATTTTACCAAGTTTAAATCATTCCTCCAAGGCTACATAACATTCAAATGACTCATGTTACTTTTCACATGTAGAAATAGTCCCTGACACCCAATTAATTTAGTCTCAAATGAAAAAGAAAAATGTATTTTTAAAAAACAATACATAAGCCTGGTATGGTGGTGCATGCTTCTAATCCCAGTACTTGGGAGGCTGAGACAGGAGAATCCGGGTTCGCGGCCAGCCTCAGCTACTTAGCGAGGCCCTCCGCAACTTTGTGAGACCCTGTTTCAAAATAAAGAATAAAAAATAGGGCTGGGGGTGTAGCTTGGAGGTAAAATGCCCCTGGGTTCAATCCTCAGTACCACACACAAAAAAAAAAACCAATACATAAGAACTTCATTATACTGCTGGCTTATGACACAATTGTTTAGGGCTACCTTATAAGTAAGAGCCCCTCAAATCACCTTTGGCACTTTAGTGACTAAAGTGGGAATAAAAGTAAAGTATAGGTCTCTTTGGAAGCAGAATGCTCTTCTATTTAGAAGAAGTATTGCTCTTGTTTTTTTTTCCCTAGAATACCACTATCCAATAGAACCTGTGGTGATGATAGAAATGTTCCATAATTGGGTTGTGCAACATGGGAGCTACTGGCTACAAGTGGCTATGAGCACTTGAAATGTGGATAGTGTGACTGAGGAACTTGATTTTCTATTTTATTTAGCCTTCTGTGTGTGTGTGTGTGTGTGTGTGTGTGTGTGTGTGTGTGTGTTTGCTGGGAATTGAACCCAGGGGCTAGCCTTCATTTAAATAGTTACTCATGGCTAATGATGACAATATTGGACAGTGAGGCTTTAGAAAAAAGTCATTTATATTGACTAGATGAATTCTTGGCTTCTAAAGAACAAGAATTGTTGCACCATAGTACTATCGAGTATAGATTATACTTTAAAGGCATTTGTTCGAGGTCCTTTTTTGTGCCTAATTAAAATATCAGTTTATTAATTCAGAATGAAAAACACCAAAGACCTTTCACTTAGGCACTTCCAACTTAGGGATGTTGCAAGCCAGCAGGGCAAAGTTACACCTGGATCCACCCCAGGCTTTGGTGATGGTTTTGGTCTTGCCCATCATGGTGCTTCCTTCATGGTGTCTGAGTAGTCTTGGGGACATTAACAGACCCTTTTGGGTTGTGGAAGGTGTGGTATGACATGTGCCATAGGTGTTGGAAGTAAAATTAAGGTAAATGAAGTACCTTATGAGGTGAGAGAATGATAAGTGCTGTCGATGTGCTGGGTCATCTCAACAGGAAGGCTTCTGAAGGACAAGCAGCAGGCGTGTTTGTACCAAATCCCTGCTGTGTAGACTAGCAGTCAATGAGAGGGAAGAAAACGATAAACTTGGTTTTCAGATTTACTGCAACAAGTTAACAAATAGGTAACACCTTGAAGTGGTCCCTTCTCTGAGCAGGGACACTGCTGACTACACCAGCACCACCTCAGGAGCCACCCAGGCACAGCCAGTGCCAGTTATATACCCCCTTCCCCTGAGAGCCAGCCCAGCGAGTGCTGCAAGTGTTCACGTGCATCTCTGGAGACAGGGAGAGAGGAGTGTGTCAGCTTTGAAAGGTGAGAGGAAAAGGATTTTATACCCAGATCTGGTGGGAAGGGCAGATCCTAGGCACAATTCTAAATAAAACTACTAAAATAATGACATGTGGAGTGCCTAAAAAAAAAAAAAAGGTCAAAGTCACAAGTCATGACTATATGGTCTTGGTATTTGACAGATGTCTTCCCAAAAACGAATGCAATACAACTCAAGGAAAATACTTGACAGTGGTAGTGGCCAATGAAAAACATTCAGGTTTTCAAGTGAAAACTCAAATTTTGGAAAACTTCTATCCTCCACCATGAGCTTGATAGTCCCTAATAGTTAATAACTTTAATGAAATCAGTGGTGCTATTACACAAATGTGACTTTTTTGTGTGTATTATACTGAAGTGGGTCAAAATTTGGGAGATCTGCCTAACTCAGTAGACTAGTATTTGACAGAGTACTGGTTACAGAATCACACATGAATAAAGGACTATTCAGAGCGCAAGAGTAAGAGATGCGGTTTCATATTCATATCACAACTAACCTTTAAGAAACGGCCACTCATTGACCTTTGGTATGGTTTCAAAGCAGAATGTCATAACTACTTCAAAGTCGATTAAAATGTTCTTCCCTTTTTCAATTACATATCTGTGAGGATGGATTTTCTTCCTTTATTTCAACTAGTACATATCACACAACAGATTAATGCAGTAGATAGGGAAATTCAGCTGTCTTGTAAGCCAGTCATGAAAAAGATTTGCAAAAATATAAAATGGTTTTACTCTTCTCACTAAATTTTTGCTATGAAAATGTATCCATTTTTAATAATATTTTATGTGAACACAGAATAGATTCTTTTAAAAACTGAGTTAATAATTTTTTTTTTTTGCGGTACTGGGGATTAAACCCAAGGGCATTCTACCTCCAAGCTACACCCCCAGCCCTATTTTTTTTATTCTTTATTTTGAAACAGGGTCTCACTACGTTGCAGAGGGCCTCACTAAGTAGCTGAGGCTGGCCGCAAACCCGGATCCTCTGATCTCAGCCTCCCAAGTACTGGGATCACAAGTGTGCGCCATCACTCCTGGCAAGTTAATAAATGTTTTGAAAAATTTTATTTTAATTTCTAATATCAATAATCAGTAGATATGACCAACATAAACAAAAGCTCTTTGGGGTTCTTAATTTAGAATCTTAAAGAAACCCAGAGACCAACAAGTTTGAGAACCATCAATTTAGACTGTATTGACCAATCGTGGTTTTTTTTTTTTTTTTTGCGGTACCAGGGATTGAACCCAGGGGCGTTCTACCACCGCGCTACACCCCCGGCCCTATTTTTTATACTTTATTTTGAAACCGGGTCTCACGAAGTTGCAGAGGGCCTCACTAAGTAGAGAGAGAGAGACAGGGAGAGAGAGAGAGAGCTGAGGCTGGCCGCGAACCCGGATCCTCCAGTCTCCGCCTCCCAAAGTACTGGGATTACAAGCGTGCGCCACCACGCCCGGCCTTGACCAATCGTTTTTAATGCAGTCATTACGGCATGTATATATGTACATATATATAAATGTGCATAAAAATAGAATATGAAGAAGATGAAAAACAGTATTTCAGTGGTTCTGACAGTTTTCTGTACCTCCAGGGCCAGAAAACTGGGCCTATAAGCCTAAAATGTTAATTCAGTAGAAAAATCAAAGTTTTAAGAACTTTGAGGAAACACAAATGATGCTGACAAGGTTTTTAGTTATTTGTGGGGTAGTTCCACAGACCCAAAGTGTGATGACATCAGCACTCTTCAGAGTGCAGCGCAGACATTACAGAGACCTGCAAAGGAGGGTGACCCGTCCTGACAGACCCATCGTGCCCAATGTTGCCAGCTCGAAGGCAGGGTGCCTCCTGCGAAGGCTTTGGAAGGTGGAGTCATGCCCCTCTTGGATGAGAATGGCACCAGGGACTGAGAGCTATGCTCTTCTCAGACCCTTGGGCCCTACAAAAGGACACATTACAGACCTAATCAGTTTGCATGCAGAGGGCCATCTTGGACCACAGCCCACCTCTGACAAGTGTGCTGTGCCCAGCCCTGAATGGACAATTAAGCCAGTGTGAGGAGGGCCTGGGGTTGGATCCATTTCCACCACAAGATGGTGATGTGCCCACCTGGGGGTGGCCTGGCTGCTCTTGTAGGAGCACAGCAGTCTCCCCACACCAGTGGGTTTGGGGTTGAGCTCACCCACTCTAGGGGCTGCTTGTCTGTGAGGATCCCCTGCCTTCTCATGGATGTGGTCTTTGTGTTGTTATGCTGATATCTTCCTCCTCCTTGAGAGAAAAGACTAGGCTTTGTAGCCATGCTGTCCTTTTTAAATGATCTTCTCTCTGCGGGCATGCTGATTTTTTGAAGTTTAGGTCTTTGAAGGAAGCTGTCTTTCACACTGTGGGAGATATCTCACTAATCCTGCAAGCACTGCAAACATTAGCTCTGTGTCTCCTCTTCCTCTCCTACGACCTTAGTCAGGCCTTCTTTTTCACTTTCTATAATAATTCACCCTCCTCAACACTGCCTGCTGCTGTTTACTTCTAATTGTCTTGTTAATCCTAACGTACTATTACAGTAGACGTGAAAGCAGACATTAAATAGGGGGAAATACTGGTCCACCAAAGGAAATTAGGATGGACCACCCAGGGTTATACCAGGAGTGGGTGCCAGGAGTGGGTGAGTAGCACCCAGTGATAAGAAAAGAAAGATATGGTTGAGGAGCAGGACTGGGTAGAAGGCTGTTCCTTCCCTCACCCAGGTGCAAGGCAACCTTGGGCAGCTGCTCCACCTGCCTGAGCCTCCCTGTTCTTACTGTAAGAGTGGGCATAGCACAACGGCCTGGTGGGGACCATCTAGGTGTCAACCTAGATGACATTAGTGCTCAAAAGTGCTGCATTTTCTGGCATCCAGTCCTGGCCTGCTCTCACCTCTGCCCCTCTTGGAGCTCCTTACTTCAAACTTTTTTTTTTTTTTAATTTTGGTACTAGGGATTGAACCCAGGAGCATCCTACCTCTGACCTACACCCCCAGCTCTTTTTATTTTTTCATTTTGAAACAGGATCTTGCTAGATTACTGAGGTTCTCAGTAAGTGGCTGAAGCTGACCTCAAACCTGTGATCCTTTTGTCTCAGCCTCCCAAGTATTGGGATTACAGGCTTGTCCACTGCGGCTGGTTTGAAGCTAGTTTTTATGGTCAAGTGAACCTAGAATTGTCACATATAATCTAATGTTCTAAGGCCTGAATTTAACAGGAAAGCATGTGGAGCTTCCAGTCTGAGGCCATGGTAACCCCCCCCCCAAGTAATCTGCCTGTGTCCTGACTTCCTGTCTGTCTGATGTGGGTATAGTCTGAGAGGTGGGGGACCAGCTTTGTAACTTAAGTGAATAGAGTGAAATAATGTTCGATACATTTTACTCAGCGTAAGAATGTGTTGTTCCTAATCCGTCTCCTATTTCTCTTTTCTCTTTTCAGGGATCAGAATCATCTGGACCCAACTCTGGAATATGTGAAGGTAGGAAACCATGAGTTAACTTGCAGTCATGACGGCATGTAACGGATTTCCCATTTTCAATATGTGCTGCCAAATAATGCTGCACACAGGCTTATGTAGAGAGTCGATTAAATTGTCTCAAACAACCAGAGGAAAGTTGACTCCCTTAGGCCTTTGGTAAATTTTATTAGGGTCTCATGTCATCCTATTACAGGTGTCTTTTCCACCCTTATATGGACCAGATGTTATTTAAAGTTTAGGGTTTTTTTTTTAAAGAAAGTTATGGCTAATATATGTAATACCCCCAAAGAGGTTTGAGTTCAGCATCCCATAATCAAACTCATTATTTTGGCAGTGACATGTAAGAATATTCACACCAAGTGGGACAAATAGATGACAAAATGAAATTTTACGCAATTCAGGTCACATTTTGTCACCAAGTTAGGTCTGGTTAGTTTTGCTGCCAAATGAGTTATTTTTAAAATTTTCAGTTTCAGCGCTTTTATGGACTTTGGAATGGTAGATGAGGAATTGCGGACCTGTTTACCTTTGGTGGAGGACTGAAGGTTCCTTTCCTTTCCAACAGCTGCCTCTAGCTCAGTGCCTAATCCTGGACTGAGTAGTAATATGTTACTTTCCAGTGGGGCCAAAAGTCAAGGCTTCTAAATAATATTGGACCCTTTTAAACAATGTTTCCTTCTGAGCAGAAAGAAAGATGTTTTTCCTTTTCTCCCCTCTCCTTCCCCCATTTTTCAGTTATGTATGCTTGCTTTATCTTTTTTATTATTTATTTATTTATTTATTTATTTGTGGTACTGAGGATTGAACCCAGGGGCATTCTACCTCCGAGCTACACCCCCAGCCTTATTTTACTGTTTTATTTTGAAACAGGGTCTCACTAAGTTACAGAGGGCCTCACTAAGTTGCTGGGACTGGCCGGGAACCTGTGATCCTCAAGTCTCAGCCTCCCAAGTGCTGGGATTACAAGTGTGTACCACCATGCCCAGTTTGCTTTATTTTATTTTTGATCTGTAATTAAATCTGGTACCTCCTACAGAAGAGAGAGCCAGGCATGGTGGCTCTAATATATAAATATATAAATCTCTAATATATAAATATTTGGGGGGCAGAATCATGGCATGAGTTAGGATTTAGGCTTTTCTCCTTAGGATCCACATCTATCTTTGTCACTCCAATGGCAGCATCCCAGGTTTTGAGCATTGAGGCCTGTCGCTTTTCTATATACCTATACCTTCCGCAGAGTTCTGGTATTTCTTCCTTTTTAGACCAGAGGATACCTGGGATAGGAGAAAATGCTGGTAGAACCACTAGTCACATGGGGCAGTTGTAATAATGTTTGTTGTAATGGAGGTAGATATTAGTTTTTCCCCTATCTTATATCTTAATAATCTTTGAGCTGTGTTTTTTTTACTAAAGCAAGTGTATAATCCTAAATCAACATGGCCACCACCCCAGAATCTGGTCAGAGCTTTACAAATGGCGGGTGCTTGTCCCTCCTGGAGGCAGCGCATGAGTTTTTGAGCTGGCTGTGCTCTGTGAAGCATTCGGGGACTCTCTGCACATAGATGAAACAGCACAAGAAACGTGACCTAGGATTTTGCAGTGTATAAGTCACAGCAGCCCCGTAAAAATCACTCCCTCCCTTGTTTCTGAGATGGGCTGTCCTCCACTGTAGGCCGGCCATGCTGACTTCAGCAAGCACGCCCTGATCTTTGCTCCAGTAACTCAATTTTTTTTTTTTGACAAAAGTCTAAACACCTTGTAAGATAATTCAGTGATGAATTCTACAGCTAAACATAGAGACTGTTGGAGTGGCCTGTTTTTGTGCAGTAGTCCCCCTTATCTATGGTTTCAGTTACCTGCAGTCACCCATGGTCTGAAAATACTAAATGGCAAATTCCAGAAATAGCTCTCAAGTTTTCAGTGGCACACTTTTCTGAGTAGTGTCTTGGAGTCTCGTGCTGTCCTGCTCTATCTTGCCTGGGATGAGAATCAGCCCTTTGTCCAGCATATCCACACTGTATATGCCACCCCCCCTCGATTATCAGATTTACTGTCATAGTTGTACAGTGCTTGTGTTCAAGTAACCCTTATTTAATGATCCCAAGGCACAAGAGTAGTGACACAAAGGAAGCAATGGGCCATAAAACATGGAAGGACAGATCCACCCTGGTGCTGTGTGGCAAAACAGCCAGGCATGTGGGGAAAAACATACTACAGTATGTGTATAGGGTTGATACTGTCTCTTATTTCGAGGATAAGGGGAAGGCTGCTATATTTGAAGCTATTGCACCTAATTCATTAATATCGGTCATTGTGAGTTGAATCGTAGAGACTGGGAAGAGAGAGAGTGGTTGTCAGTGTCTTTCATTTATCTCAGCTCTTCCCTCCTTCCCTGGCAGTGAGCTGCGGTGGAACTGCTCCTTGAATGCACAGCGGGTCCTCGTCAGGGGTCTGCTGAGGTGTTCTGCAGGTTATGTTTTCCTCCTAACCTGATCTGCATCTGGTCAGAACCTTAAAATGTGTCTGTGTTTGTCCTGAATGCATCAAAAAAAAGCCCTTGGTATAGAGAGGTGGCTTGGGAATTCATTGGGCTGGCGTGGGGTTTCGTTTTGTTTTGTCTTGCTTGCCTCCAGAGCTTTGGAGGCACATTCATAGAGGCCTCTGACCTCCAGGTCCAGAGGGGCCCGCGTGCCAGCTTTCCTGGGCCCAGAGCAGGTCCACTGTTACACTTCTCAGGCTAGGTGCCCTCTGGAGCCTGGCTGGCCGTGCCATGAAGGCCTCATAAATCAGTGCCAGCTGGTGCCTCATGACTAGAGGTTGGCTGAAGATAAATCCAGAGCAATGAGAGAGCTATGGATAAAGTGAGGTGCAGTTTGGCCCCTTGGCTCTGAGCTGTGTCTTCCCGACAGTCCCCTGATGCACGTCATGCCTTTGGGGCATGGTGAAAAGTAGAAGTTCTATGTGAAGTATGTTGCATCAGGAAGGGTCCTTCTGGTAAAGTCAGATTCATTGGCCTAAAACAAAAGAGTCAAAGCTGGGTGTGGTGGTACACCTCTGTAATTCCAGTACTTGGAAGGCTGAGGAGACAGGAGGATTGTGGGTTCAAGGACAGCCTCAGCAGCTTAGTGAGACCTTGTTTCAAAATAAAAAATAAAATAGGGCTGGGGGGTGTAGCTCAAAGGTAGAATGTCCCTGGGTTCAATCTTCAGCATACACACATGTGTCAAGATGTCAGGAGGTTTTCAGGGACTCGCTGTGACCCCACAATGGGGAGCAGTCTGATCCCTGCATGAGTCTCATCTGGACAGTGGATGCACTCAGGTGTGGCCAACAGACAGACAGATCTAATGCTGTTGGGAGCTCCGGTCTGAGGTCTCCCTCTCTGTGTCTTTAAATGCTGCTTTCCTCCCATCAGGAGACTGTCTTACCATCTTCTGATTTTCCCAGTGCCCAGACAGGAGAGACAGGTCTGGGACTGCTTCCTGCCTCCCTGAGTCTGGGAGAGACAGAGTACTGAGGCTGACCCCATAGCCAGTGGGGCCGGGACTACAATGTTGTGGGCAGACGGTTCTGTGTCCCCCTAATACCCTGTAGGCTTTGCAGTGCAGCACATGACTACTCGGTGAAAGGGGACCAGTTTCTCGGTTGCTTGGTTACCTTCATTCTCCCCAGTGTGGAATGTAGGGAACTGTGCAAGGCTGGGGAGCCAGGGCTCTCTATGGGCTTGTCAGTTGTGCAGCAGGCTGGTCTCCTGCTGGGCCTCCCCACATCATCTAGACCCTAAAGGCTCAATTTGATGTTTGGATGTGATAGGAAAGTAAATAGCAGATCCGAAGTAGCCCAGGGATTTTGGAATCTCATTCCTCACTGTTTCTCTTGAATTCTGGCCTCTGGAGAGGAGAATTTTGTTTTATCTTTTCCCACTTGTTTCTTGTTTTCCTCTCTACTCTCCTTGAAAATTTTTCCCTTAGTAGCTCAAAACGTGGGCATCTTGTAGGTCTGATTTGAACTGTTTCATATAACCACAAAGTCCTTTTCTGTAACCAAATATAACTGATACTCTTTCACTGTATCTGAGAGCAACATTTCTTCTGGGTTGGAAGGTAGAAACCTGCATGGTGGCTCCACCATCCTCCTGCTGTCTCCTGGGCACTTCCTGACTGTTAGTGGTGCACAGCTCTGGAATTTTCCTCTGCGTACCTAGCATACCTTACCCAAGATAAAACCAACATTTTTTCTAATAGGAGGAAACTGCTTTCAGAGGCAATAGCCCTGGGCATAATTGCTTTGTCTTCTAGGCTGTTTTACCTACTTTACTCTTCCCCACTAGGCTTTGCCATATTTTTACCCCCATTAAAATATATTTACTCCATGTCCATTTTCTTAGACATGTGTCCTCAGGTGGTTGCTTAGAAAATTTGATAAAAAGCCGGGCGTGGTGGCGCACACTTGTAATCCCAGTACTTTGGGAGGCGGAGACCAGAGGATCCGGGTTTGCGGCTAGCCTCAGCTCGTGCATGCACGCGCGCGCACGCACGCACGCACGCGAGCTTTCTCTCTCTCTCCCTCTCCCTGTCCCTGTCTCTCTCTCTCTCTCTCTCTCTCTCTCCCTGTCTCTCTCTCTCTTTCTCTCTCTACTTAGTGAGGCCCTCCGCAACTTTGTGAGACCCAGTTTCAAAATAAAGTATAAAAAATAGGGTCGGGGGCATAGCGCAGAGGTAGACCGCCCCTGCGTTCAATCCCCGGTACCGCAAAAAAAAAAAAAGAAAGAAAATTTGATAAAATAGTTGTGCTAAAATGTTAATAATTGGTAATAGCTCAGTGTGTCACCCTTCCCATATGGCAGTGAGAAAGAGACTCCAAGTTACACATCCCCTGCCTGTCCCTCCAGGGAGCCAGGTCCTCACATTGGCTCTAATTAGCAGTGCAACCTTGGACTTACCTACCACCTTTTCTGTGAGTTCCATCTTCCCCACAACTAGGAAATCTTGGGGTGGGCTCTCATTCCTTCTAGCTTTGTGTGTGTGTGTGTGTGTGTGTGTGTGTGTGTGTGTGTGGTACTGGGGATTGAACCCAGGGACATTCTACCTCTGAGCTATACCCCAGCCCTATTTTTTTTATTCTTTATTTTTGAAACAGGGTCTCACTAAGTTGCGGAGGGCCTCACTAAGTAGCTGAGGCTGGCCCCAAACCCGGATCCTCCTGTCTCAGCCTCCCAAGTACTGGGATTACAAGCATGCGCCACCACGCCCAGCTTATTCTCTATTTTGAAACAGGGTCTCACTAAGTTGCAGAGGGCCTCACTAAGTAGCCAAGGCTGGCCACGAACCTGCGATTCTCATGTCTTAGCCTTTCAAGTACCGGGATTATAGGCATGTGCCACCACACCTGGCTGTGCTGTCACTCTTGATCATAAAATTTCCATATCGATTAGACCAAGGATGGCATTTCATGTTGTATCTCAAGGCCAAGGACATGATGGATAATTATTGCCCACATGTCACATCACCTCAGAAGATTGGAGATTTACTCCTACATTTGCTTTATGATCTACTATGTTTCACTTTTATAACCCCTTTTTGAACCCATAGAACTTACTTTTTTCTGTGTGTGTGTGGTACTGGGGATTGAACCCAGGGGCATTGTACCTCTGAACTACACCCCCAGCCCTACTTTATTTTTTATTTTGAAACAATGTCTTGCTAAATTGCTGAGGCTGGTCTAGAACCTGCGATATTCTTATTATTTCCTGTCTCTTTCCCCTTTTACCTCTCTTCCTTTTATGCTGAAGATTAATTCTTTTTAATGTCTTCACATACAAGGCCTACAGTTACTTTAGTAAAGAGACTCTTTTCTGGGGGGTGGTTTAAAGTGTTTTGATTTGGTTTGTTCTAAGAGGAGGAAGTGATTGGCAAGCTGGGTGATTTTTCTTCCAGAGGAAATGTTTATTACAGATTTTCCATTTTAAAATAAATTGTCTTTAAGAAAGATAAGTTGGAAAATCTAGTGAAGTAGAAAAGGAATTTCAGGTTGCCCATGTTTTCAAATTAGCCATGAATGCGCAAGTGTTTTTTGGTGGTGGCTCTGAACAGCGCAGTGTGGACCATGGACAAAGGCCGGCTCTCCAGGACCACAGAGGAAGTGTCAGGAGGGAATTCAGCCTTTTGTTCCTGGCTAGGTTCCTAGTGAACAAATATCCTCTTTCTTTTGTAGTCAGCCTTGGGGATTCTTGTTAGACCCACTTGTGAGCTTTCATGGAACTACTTGCAGCCTCTGAGCTTGCTTTGCAGGTTAAGAGAAGAAAGGACTAGACAGGAACTGTTTGTCACGAGCAGGGGACCAGGGCCCTTCGACTCCTCCTTCCTTCAGAATGTGGATGAGCTCAGAGATGCTTAGAAAGCTGTCCTTTGTGGGGTTAACACCCTGAAAATGCTCCTTCCCAGAGGGTCTTCTCAGTCTATAGACCCTAGTCCGTCCACGGCTCAGATCTCAGCAAGGCCATTTCCTGCAGCCAGCTAGGAATACATGAGGTCACCCAGCAGATTAAAAGAGGAGTAATTATGTGAATTCCAGAGCCAAAAATAAGTGCCGGGGCTGGAGGAGACTCGGTGGGAGAAGGGGCTGTGCGGCTGCAGCTCCCCTTTGTGCTCAACGTGGCTGCAGCCATGGTCACGGGTAAATAGCTGTCTTTGAGGAAGGTCTTTTCTTCCAGCAGGAAAACAGGCCAGTCTGCTCTGAATTAGCCAGCTAACAAAGTCATGAAAAGGACTTATGAAAACAATGGCACGCTGTACATTCTATGAGATTTTAACAAGTTATATGAACCAAATAATGGCCCGATTGGCTGGCTCTGCAGGTTTTTGCCTGAGTGTGCACATCCACAGAGCCAGCGCCGTCCCCTGTGGGACCAGAGTTCAAACACTGCCAGCAGGGAATGTGAAACAGCCCGGCCCAACTTCTCCCACTCTGCTCCCAGCGCATTCTCTGCAGATATTCTCAGGAGGTTTAGTGTTACTACAGTTCTAGAAAATGGCCAAGGCAGGGTGGGAAGACAGAGATTAGGGGTAGAGGACGGTCCGCATTCAATGGGATCTTATCCTTCTGGTCTGTGAAAATGTGGCCACTTATGAAAAGTAAAACGTTATCATAAACACATGTCTGTGTGTACATGTTAAGTAAAACGTTATCATAAACACAAAGTCTGTATGTACATGTTTTTTTTTTAATTTTTGGTACTGGGGATTGAACTCAGGCATTCCTCGGAGCTACAACCCCAACCCTATTTTTTATGTCTATTTTGAAACAGGGTCTCACTTGGTTGATGAGAGTGTCACTACTTGCTGAGGCTGTCCTCGAACCTGCCATCCTCCTGTCTCAGCCTCCCAAGTACTGGGATTACAAGCGTGTGCCACCATGCCCAGCTATACATGTTTATAGTGACATTATGCATCACTGACAAAAACTGGAAACAACCCACAGTGCCCTTCAACTGATGAGCAAAGTATAGGACACACACAGTGGCATGCTATTCAGCCATAGTAAACGGACTATTGATACACACACAGCCAGGGATGAAGCCCAGCTGTACCATGCCGAGCACAAGCAGACAGTTTCAAGGCTACAGACTGTAATTACATTTGTGTGACATTCTGGGAAAAGGCAAAACTTAGAGTGACGTAAAACAAATCAATGGCTGAAAAGGGATAGGGGAAGAGGTTCTCTGCTAAGGGGAACTTTCTGGGATGTAGAACAGAAAGACCTTGATTGTGGTGGTAGTTACCCAACTGGTCATTTGTCAGAGCCCAAAGAATTGTACTAGGAAGGGTGACACTGCTGAATGTAAATTATACTCAATAAGCCTAACTATAAAAAGCCAGCTAAGGGCTGGGGATGTAACTCAGTGGTAGAGCACGTGCCTAGCATGCACGAGGCCCTGGTTTCCATTCCCAGTACTGCAAAAAAAAAAAAAAAAGTTAAAACTGTGTGTTTTAGCCCCTCAGCACTGCCACCTCAGGAGGGGAAGTTTTCAATCCCGAGATGGTCGAGGTCAGTGAAGCCGGACCACTGAGCAGATGGGAAGAGTGCAGCGCTTACAGATGTTTTACTGTATGGGCTCGTTCAGATGTGCCTGAGCCTTTACCACGTGTTCATAAGTGTCCAGTCAAGTCAGACCAGGTGGGAAGGAAGTGTTACCAAGAGCCCAGCCCAAGAGAGTGGCAGTGGGAATGGAGGGGCCAGGTGCCAGAGGCCTTTTGGAATTAAGACCGATTTTATTAGGCAAGTTGACAGAGCAGGTGAGGGAGCGGAAACAGGGCAGCTCCAGAGTTCACACCAGGACCTGGTGTTTTTCCAGAAGCCAGTCAGTGTTCGAGAGAGGAAAGGAGATTTCCACGTGGAAACCTTCTTGCCACAATGACATTAAATTAATTCATGAGCATCTTTAAAAAAATCTAAAGAAGAGTGGCCAAGTTATACAAAATTCATACTTTGATGTGTACACATAAAGTTTTATTGGAACACAGCCATGCCCACATTTACCTATTGCCTGTGGCTGTTTTCATGCTATACAGTGGCTTGCGTAGTTAGGACAGTGTGGGACACTCTGTGGGACAGTGTGGCCCACAAAGCCTAACAGAGCCCTTCACAGGAAAGGTTTGCTGGCCCCTGCTCTAGACTGTTTGCACCTCCACTGTTCCCATTTTGCTGCCTCAATAATATGTAGCAGACTTTCAACAAAAAATTCCGCCTTTTCATGCCAACACTGCCACAACGCGACCTTGCGCCACTGATATCCCCTTGCTCTTGCCTAATGGCCCAGCAGTAAGTCCCCGTGCAAGGCTTGTGATCTTACACAATCACAGAGACAGTACTGTTGCAACACTATGCAGAATTTGGATGCATGTCAGCATCTCGTGCAGTAGACCTGTCGGCGCTGAGCAGTGTCGCTTGGCTGATCTGGCCCATTCCAGCATCTTCAGCTCTGCTGGATGAGCAGGTGTGCGGGCACTTGAACCCCGACTGCTCCTCCCTGGGGCTTGTCAGGATGACTTCTCTGGCCAGCCACTGCTTTGTCAAGTGCAGTACGAGATGAGTTTTCTCGTGTTCTCAAAAGAAGCAAATTCTCCCTGGGCCTTCTGAACTTGGTGGTCCAAGATAAGCTTGAACCCTGGATCCGCCCTTAGAGGTGCTTGAAAGACCTGGTCTGGTCAGTGAGTGGAGTAAGGAAGATTCACTTTCTGTATGAATTTGCACATGCTGCTGGCTTCAGCCTTGAAGCTGAGGCCCCAGTCCACCTGGCCTAAAGATGGTTCTTCTGAGCCCCTGAGCAGTATGAAAGGTGGAGACACTGGAAAACTAACAGGCAAGCAAGAATTGAAACTGAGGCTTCCAACCAGACTCAGCTCCATAATTGGAGTTGTAATCCTATGTGGCCTGTCTACCTCTAACCACATCTCTAGCCATCCCCCTTCGTCTCTTACACCATCTTCCTAGCTTTCCTTGCTGCCTCTGGGTCTTTGCCTTTCCCTTGGCCTGGAAGATTTTTCTGATGCAGAACAGCTGACTGGTTTGGAGAGGGTACTAGGATGTTGTGGGCTAAACTGTGTCTGCCAAAAAGATATGTTGAAGTCCTAACTCCTGTGCATGTGGCCTTATTTGGACATAGGGTCTGTGCAGATATAGTCAAATTAAGATTAGATCCTTGGAAGAGATATGTTGGAATTCTGACCCCAGTACTGTGAATGAGATCTTAATTATAAATAGGGTCTTTGCAAATCAAGTAATCAAATTAACATAAGGTCATACTAGATTAGGGTGAGCCCTAATCCAATGGTTGTTGTCCTTATAAGAAGGGAATATTGTTTGTTCGTTTGTGTTTCTTGTCCCCCCTCATTTGCCTTTTATTTATTCTATGTATTTCTAACACAATGAGCAGCTATGAAACCAATCACCCAACCTGACACTAGAGCATTGACGCTTACTTCAACTGCCCAAGCTCTCCTATTGAAGACATGCTTCTTCCATAGAGTATTGAAATGTGTAGAATCCAAGTGCATAAATAGCATTTCTATAGTTATCTTGATTTAGAGATGAAGTTGTTTTTGTGTGTGTGTCTGTGGTTAGAAAAAAAATACAAAGGGAATTTGGACCTAGAGATACAGACACATAGGGAGAATACCACATGTCAACAGAAGCAGAGATTAGAGGGACAAGTCCTCATGCCAAGGAACACCGAGGACCGCCAGCAACCTCCAGAGCTAGGAAGAGGCAGGAAGGTTCTCCCCTGGAGCCTTCAGGTCAGACCAGGGCCCTGCTGAGACCTGAATTGCAAACTTCTAGCCTCCAAACTTCTAAAAGATAAATGTTTATTTTAAAGTCACCAAGCGTGTGATCATTGGTCTTGGCAGTCCTAGGAAACTAATACAAATTCAAAGCCCCGCTACACACCTTAACCATTTCCTGGTTTTGTGACCTTGGGGAAGTTACTGAAACTCTCTAGAGTACAGTTTCTTTAACAGTAATGGGAGAATTTGATAATTAAATGAGTTAATACTTGTAGAGTTCTTAGCACAGAGCCTGGCATATAGTTAGCACTCTGTAAATTCTAGTAACTGTTGCTTCCACTCTCTTCTTGACTCACACTTCGCTGTGTCTGGAGGACCTCCCTGACTTCCCTACTGAAAGCAGCCTCCTCTGTCGCTGTCACATACACTGCATATTGTCCTCATAGCACTCGTCCCATTTTTTGTTTGTTTACTTTGAGCAAACAACCAAACAACAAAAACTTCTTTCTAGAATGTGAGTTCCAAGGGCAAGGACCTTTTCATGTCCCCTTAAATATTTAGTGACTGAGGAATCACATAAAAACAGATGCAAAGGGCACTTAAATTGAGGGAAGTAGACCAGGCCCTTTGGCTTATGCCTATAATCCTAGTATTTGTGAGGCTGAGACAGGAGGATTGCAGATTTGAGGCCAGCACACAGTAACTTAGCAAGACCCTGTTTCAAAAGAAATAAAAGCTGGACATGGTGGCGCATGCTTATAATCCCAGTATACTTGGGAGGCTTAGACAGGTGGATCGCAGGTTTAAGGACAGCCTCAGCAACTAGTGAGACTCATCAACCTAGAAAGACCCTGTTTCAAAATAAAAATAAAATAGGGGGTGTAGCTCAGAGGTAGAATGCCCCTGGGTTCCATTCCTGGTGCCAAACAAACAAACAAATAAATAAATAATAAAAAGGGCTGGGGGTGTATCTCAGAGTCAGAAGTACCCCTGGGTTCAATCCCCAGTACCACCAAAAACAAAAAGAGGAAACTGGGAATGAGGTTGTTTTAAAGATCTTTATGTTTCCCAAACCAAGTAACACTGACATCTCAAAAAAAAATTCTAGAAATTCTCCAGTGTTTTTATTTCAAGGCAGAAAATGAGTACACCTAACCTCAGTCTACCTTCTCATGCCAGCTGGTACAAGATAAAAGATGTGGAGTCACTGTTGTTACCTTAAATACTCACATACTTAGGCAGAAAGATACACTGGTTTTAGGAGTGTATTTCTGTCAACCTCTGTGGCTCAGACCTACCTACCCTACCCCTCATAAGACCTTGTTATCAACTGTATAGACCCATTTACTCCTGGGCACCCAATGTTGAGGTAAGGGTTTTTTAGTGTTGGAATTGTTTGCTGTTAAACTCTGCCCTCTAGTGGTTACCAGATGTCTCAACAGTGCATTTGACTACAATACAGTTTCTAAATATTCTGGGAGCATTTTTCTTTTTGTGATACTAGGGATTGAACCCAGAAGGGCTCTATCACTGAGCTGCATCCCCAACACCTTTCAAATTTTTTTATTTTGATAACAGTGTCTTGCTAAGTTGCTGAGGCTGGCCTTGACCTTGCTATCCTCCTGTCTTAATCTCCCAAGTACCGGGATTACAGACATGTGCTACTATGCCTGGCTTCTGGGAGCTTTTAAGATGAAATGTAGTAGTGTGCCATGAAAGTGTATTCCAACTGCAGAAAGAAGGGCTGCATTTACCACATAATAAAAAGGCTGCATTTTCAATATGCAAAATGGTTTACAAAATTGGCTTCATTTAAGGCAGATTAAAATTGTCACAGCATTTTACTATTAGAATTGTCTGATGTTCGACCACAAAAAAAAAAAAAGAAGAAGAAAGAATTGTCTTGATGTTCTTGAGTGAAGAACTCTAAAATGTTCCAGTGCTGTATGTAGATTTTGAGGGAGGAATATGGCATTTGGCTTATGGTTTTGCCTGTGATAACCGAGAAGTTTCCTCAGAAGAACTTGTATTTGAGTAGTGATTGAATCTGGGCATGGTGGCACACACCTGTAATCCCAGCACTTAGGAAGCTGAGACAGGAGGATCGCAGGTTTGAGGCCAGGGCATGGTAACTTAGCGAGATCCTGTTTCAACGTAAAGCATAAAATAGGGCTGGGGATGTATCTCAGAGGTAGAATGTCCTTGGGTTCAATCTCCAGTGCCACACACACAAAAAAAAGTAGATTTGAGTTGTGATTTGATCGCTGAAAAAAACCTGGCAGCTTGTCAGGAAGGAAGTGGATCTTAGGTGAGGCGGAGGCCGGATATCAGCACATTGGAGTTTGAGGGGGAAGACCCCATGCATGCGGGACAGTGTGTGCCTGGACCGAGTGGAGTGGGAGTCTTAGGGGAAGCAGTAGGGACTCTCGTATTCCTTGCCTGGGGAAAGTCAGGAAGTTTCAAGTGTTGTTGGGAAATTCTTTTTTCTTTTTTTTTTTTTTTTGCGATACTGGGGATTGAACCCAGGGGCATTCTACCTCCGGGCTACACCCCCAGCCCAGTTTTTATTTTGAAACAGAATCTAAGTTGTGGAGGCCTCACTAAATAGCTGAGGTTAGCTGTGAACCCAGATCCTCTGGTCTCAGCCTCCCAAGTACTGGGATTACTAGCATGTGCCACCATGCCTGGTTGTTGTTGGGAAATTCTGAGAAGATGGTTAATTTGTTAAGAGAATAAGGTTGAGTTTGGGAAGAATTTTATTCATTTACTGTCAAAATAATATATAGCCACATATTGCTTTGCAACTAACTTTTTTTGTTGTACATCATTCCATGTTAAACACATGGGTCCACTTCCTTCTTTTGAATGGCTATGTGGTACAGATTGAGCATCCCTAATCAAAAAATCTAAAATCCAAAATACTCCAGAATCTGAAACATTTTGAGTACCAACATGATGCCACAAACGAAAATTCCATATCATGAAACTTTGTTTCATGCACAAAATTATTAAAATGTTGTATAAAATTACCTTTACGCTTTGGCAAGATATATATGAAACATAAATGAGTTTCATATTTATATTTGAATCCCATCCTAAAGATATCTCATATATATCACTGGCAAAACCATAAGCCAAATGCCATATTCTTCCATATATATACATATATATACACACATATATATATACACATACATACATATATATATATATATGCAGATATTTCAAAATCTGAAAGAAAATTGGAATCTGAAACACTTCAGCAAGCATTTCAAGTGAGGGATACTCAACCTGTACTCCATGATATGAAATTCAGTTATATTTAACTTGTCAATTTCCTGTTGACATTTGGGTTTTTCTAATGTTCTCCTGGTGAAAGCAGTTCTGCAGTCAGTCCATAGTCATTTAACAGTGTTTACTGAGTATCTACCATGTGCTGGATACTGTTCTAGGGTCTGAGAATATAGCATTGAACAAACCAATGTGTCTATCCCTGTGGAGCTTTTATTCTGGGGGTGGAGAGGGGAAGATAGTAAGAAAGACAACCAAGTCAGCCAATGTTAGATTGCGCTGAGTGATAAGCAGAAAAGGTTGATCAGGAAAGGAACTAGGAGATGTTGGGGTAAAAGAATATTGAGAGTTAGATAGAGTGGCCAGGGAAGGCCTTACCAAGAATGTGACATTCAGGGTTGGGGGAGTACTAGGGATTGAACTCAGGGCGTTACACATGCTAGGCAAGTGCTCTACCACTGAGCCATATCCCCAACTCTTTTTTTTTTTTTTTTTTTTGGTACCGGGGATTGAACGCAGGGGCGTTCTACCTCTGCACTATGCCCCTGGCCCTATTTTTTATACTTTATTTTGAAACCAGGTCTCACAAAGTTGCAGAGGGCCTCACTAAGGCGAGAGAGAGAGAGAGAGAGAGTGAGCTAAGGCTGGCCGCGAACCCTGATCCTCCGGTCTCCGCCTCCCAAAGTACTGGGATTACAAGCATGTGCCACCACGCCCGGCCCCAGCTCTTTTTTAAAATTTTATTTTTAGACATGGTCTCTCTAAGTTGCCCAGGCTGGCCTTGAACTTAGGATCCTCCTGCCTCAGCCTCTCAAGTTGCTGGGGATCACAGGTGTGCTCCACTGTGCTCATGGTGACTTTAATTTCTATGGAGTGAGATGGGAAGCAGTCTCAAGTTCACTTTGGCTTCTGTGTTGCTAGTAGACTGCAGGGGACAAGGGCAGAAGCAGAGGGGCTGGTTGGGGGGACACCACTGTGATCGTCCAAATGAGAAGTGATGGTAGTTTGGACCTGTGATCACGGGGAAAGTGGTGAAGGGGGATTAGATATGCAATTTGAAGGTGGAGCCATGAGAGTTTTCTGATGGATTGGATGTTAAAAAGAAAGGAGTCAAGCATGACAGTGGAAGGGGGGCGTTGCTGTCAACTGAGATGGTGTGGTATGCATCCGTGCAAGAATTCCCATTAAAATAAAATCCTAGGAGTACAGTGATTAAGTGTTGGGTAATAAACAGGTCAAAATAAATTTCCTAACAACTAAGAGGGTTGTTTTTCGTTTTTCACATTTCTCTTGGTTTACAACATTTTCTCTGCTAGTGTTTTTAATGATACAGTTGCTTATTTTTTATTTTATTGGTGGTACTAGGGATTGAACCCAGGGGCATTCTACCTCTGAGCTCCACCCGCAGCCCGATTTTTTATTCTTTGTTTGGAAACAGGGTCTCACTGAGTTGTGGAGGCCTCACTAAGTAGCTGAGGCTGGCTGGGAACTTGGATTCTCCAGTCTCAGCCTCCCAAGTACTGGAATTACAAGCGTGGCCACCACACCCAGCTACAGTTGCTTATAAAAATTAAAACACCGCTCTTTTTATATCTTAGTTTACTCCATAAATATGATGCTGAAAACTTGTAGCTCAATCAAAATTATCTAAAACAAAGGTCCTAAATATATTAGAGAAGAATTCTTAAACTCTGGTCTCAAGATCTCTTTACATTCTTCAAAATTGTTGAGGATCCTAAAAAGCTTTTGTTATGTGGTTTATATATATTTTTACTTATCATATTAGAAATGAAAATGGAGAAATTTTTAAATGTTTCTTTAATTCTTTTTTCTTTTTTTTTTCAGCAATTGAACCCAGGAACGTTATACCCCTGAGCTACACCCCCAGCCCTCCTCTTTTTTTTTTGAAATAGGGTCTCACTAAGTTCCTGAGGCTCTTGCTCAGTTGGTAAGGCTGGCCTCAAACCCTGTGATCCTCCTGTCTCAGCCTCCCAAGTATTGAGATTACAGGCATCATCTGCCACCACACCCAGCAAGGCACTGGTTTCTTGAGTCCTGGACCCTCTTGGTTTCCTAGCTAAGTCTCTCCTCTCTCTTCTCACCACATTTGAACTTTAATTCGTTTTTATTTAATGAACATTTCATGTTTAATGTGTTTTATTCACTTAAAACTAATAAGCCCATTATACATAAGTAAGTATACATAGCATACTTTTATGAAAAATAATCATCTTCTAAGCAAAACAAAGTTTAGTGGTAAGAATGGCATTTTTGCAAATCTTTTTAGTGTCTGGCCTAATAAAATACAACTTGATTTTCTTTTTTTTTTTTTTGCAGTACTGGGGACTGAACCTAGGGGCATTCTACCTCCAAGCTACACCCCCAGCCCTATTTTTTATTCTTTATTTTGTAACAGGGTCTCACTAAGTTGTGGAGGGCCTCACTAAGTAGCTGAGGCTAGCTGTGAACCCGGATCCTCCGGTCTCAGCCTCCCAACTACTGGGATTACAAGCGTGCACCACCACGTCTGTTGTGTTAATGTTGTCTTGGTTGAACTCTGAAGAAAATCTGGCCTCACATTGATATGTAGTTCAAAAAGGGAAAAATATTTTAATAGCCTTTTTAGGTAATTATAAATATTAGACTAGAACTCAACACATTTGACTTCCTTAAAGGTTAATTGCAATGTGGAATATGAAACCACACCAATGAACTTTTTTATTCTGTTCCTGTAAAATCCACTGGTCTTTCTTGAAATTTAAGTGGACCACTTACCCATGTACATCGTACCTGGTCATTTAAAAAATATTGGCTGCTTGTAATCCCAGTACTTTGGGAGGTGGAGACCGGAGGATCCGGGTTCGCAGCCAGCCTCAGCTCTCTCTCTCTCTCTCTCTCTCTCTCTCTCTCTCTCTTTCTCTCTCTCTCTCTCCCTGTCTGTCTCTCTCTCTCTCTCTCTCCTTAGTGAGGCCCTCCGCAACTTTGTGAGACCCGGTTTCAAAATAGAGTATAAAAAATAGGGCTAGAGGTGTAGCACGGAGGTAGAACGCCCCTGGGTTCAATCCCCAGTACCACACACAAAAAAAATAAAATAAAATAAAAAATAAAAAATACTGGCTTACTGGGTTATGTAGATCTTCCAAATGTTAACATATTTCACTATATAATACAAAATGCCTTTATTTGCTAATACCACCACCCATCTCATTAGAAAATTTATTAAAGTACTGGAAAGCTGTCAAATTCTTGGTGGTAAGCACAGGTTTTTTCACTTGAAAGTTCAAATTTTGTCATTGGCAACAAATACTGTCAGTTGTTTTCCTTGAAGTAACAGCCCCACTTTGTTCGATTTTTTTTTCAGGAAACGTCTGCCAAATCAATGCCCAAGTGTGAATAACAAGCTTGTCAGACATCCTTTGAAGTAAAAATGGCGTTCTATGAAAGAGTAGCTAGCTCAGCTCAGCTCCCCATGCAGCCGCATGACCGCTTTTCCTCCAGGCAGCCACCACGCCGGGTGTGCAGCGCTCAGCTCCTGTGTCCTGTGTCCTGCCCTCCATCACACAGAACGCTAGAGAGCTGAGATTCAGTAACGCACGTAATTCTTACTGCTTCATCAAGGACTTCTTAGGTGTAACTGGCTATTTTTTTCTTACATACTGTGAGCTTGTGGTGGTCAAGAGTGCGATGACAGTAGGACAGTGTGGCTTCTCTGCCTGGCTTTCTGCTAAGGTACCAGCAGCTCACCCATCAAGGGTAAAGCCACCTGTGTAAATGTCAACCCACCGAAACAGGAAAAAAAAATCTCAGTATTATTATGAGCAATAATGGCCTCTTAGACTCCCTAAAAGACCCACCCCAGGCCTGCAGACCACTGAGCACCAGTGTTCTAGGGGGTCCCCTGCTACTGAAGAGCCTAAATGCTGCACAGACACTTAAAATGCAGTGAACCCCTGCTGTTTATCTAAATCCCATTTTTTTCTCTAGTTAAGTCTTTTTTTAAAGCTTAGCTTACCCAACAGTTGAATTCCCATGAAAGGCACTGACTACTAATATAGAAAAGACATTAAATTTTCATTAAAAATAAAAAATAATTGTGAATCTAGCCTAGAAATAAGGGCTCACAATTGTGGGCCTATTCCTTATAATGGAGTGGATTGTGCAACCTCAATAAATACTAACATAACCGAGTCCTTGCTCGTTATATACTGTAAAGAGCTGGGCCAGAAAGCAGTTGATGTTCTGCTCTATAATTGCTTTATATTAAAACCGTGAAAACCCAAAGCCTGGTGAAGCCGAGGCCTGGCTTATGGCAGAGATGCTCTGCTTGGATGTGAAAGTGTAGTCAAGGGATAAATTCATTGAAAGGACAAATTTACTCCGGGCAGGCTGAAAACGAGCATTCTCCTGATCCTTAAGCTTTTATTAATTGCCTCAGCGTTTGCTCATTCTGTGCTCCCAGTGTGGATTCGCTGGCCGAGCTCCATCCCGTCTTTTATGTGAATGAAGATAAGGATGTGTCAGACCCTGGGAATGAGAACATGCTGTTTGGCCCTTCGAGGCAATTTCCTTTCCAGTCCCAGCTCTCTCCAGATGGCATCTAATTGTTTCTTGAATGACCTCAGTGTCCAGGCCGCAGGAACCTGGTCTGAGAGGCCATTTCACATATTTATTAGCCTGTGGATGAGAACTTGCACTATAAAGCTCCCATTCACACTCTCAAAAGAGCTTTCTGTGCAGAAGAAACGATGGAGCTGATGGACTGCTTCCTGTGGCTGCCGGCTCCAGTTGGATTCTTACTGTTCCCAGGCCCAGGTGGCGGTTTGGGGACAGGGTCTGTATGCCCCAGCCAAGTCCATTCTGGCCCATCGCCTCCCCTCTGCCTCCCCGTGGGCTTCACTTGAAGGGGTCTGGTGGAACGAGGTCAAGTCCTCCTAGCTCTGGGTTTGGGGATTACTTGAGGACAGCACAGGTGGTATCTGTTGGGAATTACTGTGTTCCGGGAGCCTCTCCCTGTTTGGGATCCCGGGCTGTTCCTCGACCGAGAGAATAAGGTGACTGTTTGGGCTGAGGTGGGAACCAGTTCTTATCCAGCTGAGGATGGCAAGACTGGTTCACCGGTGAGCAGTGTGACTTCAGTGTGGCACATTGTGTGTGTGTGTGTGGGGGTCCCTACCTTTTTGCATATATGATGAGTAAGAGCCATGTCTCTAGAAATATGTATACACACCTATTGTGCTTCTTACCTCCAGGGTGTTTGTGGATCCCAGATTGAGAATCCATCCGTGTGCCATCTCCAAACGTTCTCTGGGACCCTGTCACGTTCAGGCATTGTGCTGGCCGTTGTGGTGACAACCATGAATAAGACATGGTTCCCAAGGCCAATGGACAAAGACACCAGTCATTTTAGCAAGTGCTTCAATAGCCAGACATTGGGAGACAGGGCTTCTTACTGGGGTAAATAGAGCAATAGTAAAGGGAGAAGGAAGCACAGACTAAGAACCAGGGCTTCTAAGCTCCTTCCAGGCCAGTCCACCCAAGGACTGTCTAAGGGGCAAATTTGGGGAATATTGGGGGATGATATAAACTTCTTGTGCTTTAAATTGCCCTCCCAGGTGATCATACCTGGTAAAATTCACCTGGCCTCAGTAAAGGAATATCTCAGCCAGGATCTCCAAATCAGGTCCTATGGTTTTTCCAAATAACAGAAGAGCCTTTTAGAAACGTCTTCCAGGAGTTAGGATGGTGCCGTTGCCTGCGTAAGCAAGGCGGGGAGTGCAGCCGGTTAGTTTCCTCTAGTGTGGGAGCAGTGCTGGGTGGGAACGAACCTCACACCTACACTCGGTGGCATAGGACATTGCAACTCCGTGAATCTCATCTTTTCCTAGAGGCAAATCCGTGTCTTCTTTATCCCTGAAAGCACAAGGCAATTCAGTTCTTTCATGGAAGTCCCTGCAGCAGGTTGGGAAACATCATTAATTTCCACCTGTTACTCACATATCAACGTACAGCCCTGTTACTAATGGGCATATAATATGTGTTTTCCTGTAGCATCAGTTTATGTTGGCTTCTTTTTAGCAGTTCTCAGGTACAGAGACCACATACACATAAACTCCAGCATAGCCCAGCACAGTGTGGTATAGCTTGATCTCAAGTTGTAATCTACTCTGATAGCATGAGCCTGTCAATTCAACCTGATGATGTGAGCTGGAAACACCAGGGCTGAGTAACCCGGGTCAGTGATTCCTGGGAAGGAAGACATCTTCAGGGCTCCCAGTCTCACGTTGACTGCATTCTCTCAGATCTGCTTTTCTGCACTGTGCCACATGCCTAGGATGTTCTAGGCGTATGGTCTTAAAGGTGTGGTCCAATGGGAAAGGGGCCCTCTCCCTCAGTTCTAGGGTGAAAAGTCACAGGGATACGCTCTGGCTGGTCTCATGTAGATATAAGTCTAGTCCTGGACCATTCAGTGTTGGGTGTTCTGATTGGCTCACACATCCATTGCAAAGATGAATACACATGCTATCCATTAAAACTTTTAAATATAATAACCGCCATTTGCTCTTTATACCGTTTCTGTCTGAATTTTGAAGATCAGAAGTATATTAGACTTTTTTTTCCCTAATTATCTGTCTATTCAGGGAACATATGTAAAATGTTGCCACATGAATACTAGATTGTACAGAAATATTTTGTTTTTGTTTTGTTTTATCTTTTCAAGTCCCATTCCTTATTTTCTCTAGTTTATTTTCTCCTGGTTTATTTACATACTGCATACCCATTGCCACACAGTTGCACTGTCAGATCTACCAGGGTTACAGGGGTCATAGGCAGGGACCCATAGGGGCTGGGGATGCCCCTAGGAGCTGTAATTTGGCCTTGGAAAGATTCCCACAGTCTTTATCACAAGTGGCCCAACCCTAAGGCCTGCTGTTCCTGGAGAATGATCCAGGCCATTTCCTGCTGCTTGCCCTGCTCTCCCTTGTACCCCACCCTCCCACCCACTTGGGAGGGTGCACACTCAAGGCCGGGGATTGTATTGTCCTTTGAACCACTGGCAGAAGAAATCCATTATCCCTGCCTTGGGTACCAGGAGAGGCAAAGATTGGCCTTTTGCAGACAGCAGTGTGCTTGGCAGTAGTCAAGGAAGTGAAGAAACCGTCTGGTGATACTTCAGTCCTTTCCACATCCAGAACCCTCTGAGTCGGCCTGTTTCCATAGAGAAATGGGCATATGTCAGGTCTCACACACTGCAAAGGGGGTGCCTTAGCGCCAGTCAATGCCTGTGTGCTGAGGTTTTGCTGCCTCCTCTTCTCAGGTTCCAGCCTCAGCGTCCATCTGTGCATGCCCTGTCCTGTTAGTTATGAGCAGCCTAGCATCTCTGACTGGGAATATTCCAGATGAGCCCTGTGTCTGTGTTGCCAAGAACATCTGTCACTTGGTAGGAGGGAGGTTTGCCTTTTGGATTTGCACAAGATAAGGCGCTCCAGTCAACCAGGTGTGGTCCATGCTTCTATTATCACATCAGATAGAGCCAGGCCTGTTGTTCATTGTTGTTTTAATTATTAATTCTAAGGCCTGTTTGATGGCACAAGTAGAACGGAGATGATAATGCCTGTTTCCTACTGTGCGTTTTAAATGGGCCACTATGGTAAGATTGTCCAGAAGTCCTGGCTCTGGGGACCTTGCATGCTAGTAGGTGAGGGAGAAATGCATGTGTGACTGCTGTCATCTTCCTGAATATGTCACAGTCTGTGGCTGCAGAGGGTTGCTGAGAGTCAAGCCTGTAGATATTCCATACTTACTATTACACACAAACAAGGCCCTCCCTCAGCTGAGTGATGGGGTCCCCTCCTCTCACAGGTGGTGGAAGCTACTCCACAGCTGTAAGGAGCTGGGGCACTGCTTGACTCAAAGCCGTCTGTCTCCTCCTATTACCAGTCACAGCCCTGCCACGCCTGTTCTTGCCCAAGGTCACCAGCCTGGTGTCCTATATGTCCTCGATCATGTCCATGACCACCAGGGTATTTTCCTCACTTCCCTTCCACTGGCCACTGAAAAGGTCTTTCTGGGGCAGTAGGGATTTTTAGGTCATCTAAGTCATAATTGAGTATAGCTGGGAGTGGTGGCGCATGCCTGAAATCCCAGTACTTGGGAGGCTGAAACAGGAGGATTGCAGGTTGGTGGCCAGCCTCAGCAGCTTAGCAAGGCCCTCGACAACTTAGTAAGACCCTGTTTCAAAATAAAAATAAGGCTGGGGTTGTCGCTCAGAGGTAGAATGCCCGTGGGTTCAATTCCCAATAACACACACACACAAACACACACAAAGAATTGAGTAGAAGCAATGACCCCTTTCCTCAGTGAATAGATCTTCATTCACACCCTAGTTTGTATACAGTTTGCAGTAACTCATGGAAGCCCCCACAGCACCCCCAGAACTCCGTCTGGGCTGATTCTCAGTTATTTTGGCAGACTGCAGAATTAGCCAGTGTGTCCATCAGATGTCAATATCTGTGATCAGTTTGTGACCATGAAAAAAAGATATTTTCCTACAGAGATAGTTAGTTCAGGTGTCTAGAATTTGTTTGACAACAGAGAAGGGAATAATAAGACCATTTTCCCTCAAGGCTGGAGTGGGCTGCTGGGAATCCTCCGCCCGGTGTCCTGCCTTCCCAGCATTCCTTGCTGGTGGGCTTTCTAGGTGGAGGAAGGGGTAGGTGGCTTGCAAAGATTGCACTATAACTCCGGCAGAGTCCTGCCATTAGGGGCTTGTGAGGAAGAAGTATGGGCAGAAGGCAGGGCTTAGGGGGACACAGACACGGTCTAGAGGCAGCTGGGTCAAGGGGGCCCAGAGTCCACGGGGCTATACCAGACCTGGCACTAGTTCTTTTTGTGTGTGTGTGTGTGTGTGTGTGTGTGTGTGGTACTGGGGGTGGAACCCAGGGGCCTTCTACCTCTGGGCTATACCCCCAGCCCTATTTTATTTTTTATTTGGAAATAGGGTCTCGCTAGGTTGCTGTGGGCCTCATTAAGTTGCTGAGGCTGGCTTTGAACCTGCTATCCTCCTGTCTCAGCCTCCCAAGTACTGGGATTACAGGCGTGCTCCACCACACCCGGCTTCTGGCGCTAGTTCTTGAAGTAATCCAGTAAAAGAGGACCAGTGAGGTATGAAGGAGTCAGGTACATGGGAGGTGGTCCTCTGGGGACTTTAAACACAAAATCACCCAGCCAGGAGGGCTAGGTAAGGGGTTGGAGGAGTGAGGACCCGCAGGGAATCACAAGTCCAGTTCTGCAGACAGCTTGGTGCAGGGCAGTGGGAAAGGAAGGGAGCCACCCAGATCCCATGGAGGGGTGCCCACAAGACCCCAGTCAGATTGGCTCAGACAGGGGTGGTCCATGGAGAGCTCAGCAGTTGTGGATGGACCCAGGACCCAGGACCCTGGGCAGGGCCACATGGGCAGATGCTACAAATATGCATGCTGCCTGTTAACATAAACAGCTCCTAAAAAGACAACAATTCTGCAGCAGAAGATCCTCTGAGACATCTGAGCAAGTGTAATTAAAAACATGTGTAATTGTAATACACACGTTTTTAAACTTAAGGGCTAAAATATGTGTTAGGGCTAAAAGCTCCTAAACATCGCCTCTTTATTCATTCCCTGGTTTTCAAATTCAGGAGTCTCCCAAGTGCCAGCTGGAGCCAGTCAGTGGTTCAAGGCATGGTGACCATCCACCCTCTTCTTGTGGGGACGTGGGTCCTGTGGTTTAGCATGTGGGTGGGCACATGCCCAGCAGAAGCAGTGGAGAAGAAGGGGTTTGTTCCTTGAAAGGGGAATGGAAGCTCATGCTGGCTGAGTGCCTCCTGTATGTTGGGTACCAGGCTCTCCATGTGTTCTCTCACTCGAAGCCCATGGTAACCTGGTAAGTTTAGGGGGCAGCCCGAGGCTCACAGAGGTCACCCAGTAGCTGGTGCTGCAGTGAAGATTTGCACCCACCCTGGTTCTCCCTCTACCATCCTACCTCTAGGGTGTGTTCCAAAGCCACTTTCGACACAGGCAGATACTCTGTCTCACAACTCAGTTTTGGAGGATGCCATTCCACAGAAGCGCTTGTGAGGTGGGAGAGCGAGTGGTGGTGGAGATGGGAGAGGGCCCAGCTGCTCCTGGCTGGCGGGGCTTCCTGAGGACCATGCTGATGCTCCTCAGCCGTCTCTGCCCTCCGCATGGCAAGGGCCTCTGCCGTACTTTTGTAGGCATTGCCCGTTAGCTGCATCCCATTTGGAGCTTTTTTTGGCATTGCCCGTTAGCTGCTAACACTTACCAAAAGCAAGAGGAAGGGAAACAGTGAAGCATACAGCAAAGCAACCCTGGGAGCTGAGATGACAGCTGACTGCTCTGGGTGTGAATGAAGCCTGCATAGTAAACTGAACAGAAGGAAGCTCAGGAAGTAGGTGTTGAATCGTCTTGGATGGTCAGACTCCCAGCGGTGTACGGATGGGCTTCAGGAGATGTAGAAATCCCCTGAAATTTTATACAATGCATTACCATCAGTGCCTTTTGCTCAGGGAGGATGGTTCATGGCTTTCTGCTCAAAGAAGACCCAGATTGCCAGGTAGTCTGTGTCTGCTCTTTGAAAAGTTGGAATCATGTCCTTTGCACATTCTTTAAATTTTGCCACAATGCCAAAACAAGAGAAAATTGAGCTTATGTAATGTAGAATTTCTTTCTTTCTTTCTTTCTTTCTTTCTTTCTTTCTTTCTTTCTTTCGGTGCTGGGGGTTGAACCCAGGGGCATTCTACCTCCGAGCTACACCTCCAGCCCTGTTTTTTATTCTTTACTTTGAAACAGGGTCTCACTAAGTTGTGGAGAGCCTCACTAAGTAGCTGAGGCTGGCTGTGAACCTGCAATCCTCCTGTCTCAGCCTCCCAAGTACTGGGATTATAGGTGTGCACCACCACACCCAGCTGTAATGTAGGATTTCTGGGGTAATACCAGGAAATAGGTGGGTGTGATGGAGGGGTATCTGGGGTAGAATTGTATGTGATAATGTGAGAAAGCGAAGTCAGGGCTAGGTACCTTATTTTGTTTCACATTATTTAACTATGCAATTTTAATAGCTAATTAGAGAAACAGGAATTTGTAGGGGTGGGGGGAGGGGAATGACACAAGGCCCAGTAGAGAAAAATCTGTTTGTGAAGACTGTACTTAGTTGCTTTGTTTGTGTGCTGGGCAGATCAATATCACTTCCAGATAGAGATCATTTAACAGCCATATTCTTTCATTCCCTTGAGGAATCTGGGGAAACTGTCAGACCAAGATGTGTTCAGCAAACACTCCTAAACGCACTGTCTGTGTTCACCAGACAAGTGAGCCCAAAGCAGCTGAGCGCTCAGCCAGCCTTCCCTCCTCATCCTCCTCCTGCCACGTCCAGTCTGCATCCCATTTGGGGCAAGAAATAAATCACATTTGCACATAGGCAAATGTGTTGGACTGTCTTTGGCAGCTTTAGCTGCTCTGTCTGGCCTCAGGAAGAGGTGACCTTTCCCCCAACGTCCTTTCCTCCTTCCTCAATGAGTTCCTGGGTCTGTTCCCTCAGGCCCTGTGACTTTGTGTGAGGGTGTGTTTGGGAGACGTGTGAGCTCCTCCTGGTTTATGAATGTTCCTCAACCTACAATGGGTGACATCCCGATAAAGCCATTATAAACTGAAAATATCAGGGCTGGGGGTCTAACTCAGTGGTAGAGCACTTGCCTAGCATATGCGAACCCCTGGGTTCTATCCCTAGCACTGCCAAGAAGAGAGGGAGGGATCCTAAGTTGAAATGCACTTAATGCACTAACTTACTGAACATCGTAACAGCCTAGCCTACCTTAAATGTGCTCAGAACACTTATGTTAGCCTACAGTTGGGTAAAATCATCTAACACAAAGCGTATTTTATAAGAAAGTGTTGAGTGTGTCGTGTAATCAAGTGAACACTGTACTGAAAATGAAAACAGAATGGTTGTATGGGTCACTTTCAAACAATTGTGAAGTCCGGACTGTGTATTTGTTCAGAATCAGGCAGACACATGGCAGGTGTCTGGGGCAGCAGGGTTGCTGATAAACTTGCCTCTTTTCTCTGGAGCTTCCCAGGCCTTTGCCACGATGCTCTTGAGGAGCTGAGCCTGCAGAGGGCGTCTGTGCTGTCACACCACTGCTGCTGGCTGGGCAAGGCCAACTTACCTTTCCCTTCTCTGAGAACACCAGAAGAACAAGAGCCTGTTTCCTGGGCCTTACGCCCTCGCTCGTTAAAGATGTCTTTGTTCACCCAGAGCCAGGTCACTGGGGCTTAGTGGAAACGGAAACCAGAAAGGGGTTAGGGGTGTAGCTCGGTGGTAGAGCGCTTGTGTAGCGTATGTGAGGTCGAGTTCCATTCCCAGCACCACACACAAAAAAGAGGCCAGAAACAGTGTGTGCGAGTGTGCGTGCGTGCGTGCGTGCGTGCGTGTGTGTGTGTGTGTGTGTGTATTGCTGCTAGAGGATAGGCTGTTTTGGTCACAATGGCTGATGTTCCAAGTCTGCAGTTCACTGACCACAGGCAGTGTCACTGTCCCCGGGGCTGCCTGACAGTGACCGAGTGCCTCCATGTAAGGCATGATGTCCTCATTCTGGGTGGCTTTGGGGACGGACGGGGTTATAGGTAGCACTCTTTTCCAGGATGCCCGGAGACAGTGAAAAGCAGATGGCCGCTGGCATACCCTCCCCCTACCCCATCCGAGAGGCCGTCTACCACACTGGCAGCCAGATCTTCTCTTGGGGGCTGCAGCACTCTGGGAAAGGGACGCTGGGCTCACTGGCTCATCCCTCTGAGCCCAGGGCCTCTGCCAACAGGAAGCGTGTCTGTTCAATGTGGCTGGCAGGCAGCTCCTGTCTCCATGGTTACCGAATAGGGCAGGTTAGTATTAGGGCTGCCCAAGGAAACACTGGCATTGCAGGCAGTCCTCACGCGGGACTCCCTTCAGCCTGTGTAATCCTCTTCCCAGATGGTTGGGGGGACAACTTTGATCTGAGGTGATGGAGATTTCCTTCAAGGATCTACTTGGGTGCGCTGCTCTGTCCTTATCACCTAACAGGTGCTTCCCATGGTGCTGAGAAGCAAGTCCCAGATGGCCAGAGGGTGGCGCTAGAGAGAGACCCAGGACCCTCCCCAGAGCTCTGTGTGGCAGCCGGCCCCTCCCTGCCTTCATCAGTCCCTGGGATTCCATTAGAGACAACCTCCTCTGCCCCCACAAGGGCCTGGTGATTAGAAAACCCTTAAATCCAAATTGGTTCTAAATCCCACATACCAAATCATCAGAGTAACCCACTTCCCCAGGTCATAGCATCTTTGTGAGGCTGCATGAATAACAGGTTTAATTATAAGACGTTATAAAATCTCTTGTGTTTCCATGTGATCAGTTGCTGGGCTCTGCAGTCCAAGGCTAGAGTCCTGTCCTTTGTTCTCTGCAGAGCAACACACAGTTCTGGTCCCGTTCCTTTGTAACTAGAATAGAATAATCATTGTGGGGAGAATGTGAGGGAATTGACGAGTGTGGATAGGAGACATTTGAAAGCGTAACAAGTCAGTGAAGAGCACTTTGGGAATTCATGCACTTATCAACCGTGTTATTTTAGTCTCTCCTTGGCCTTTTTGGAAGAAAATTGATTAAGATCTTTTGAGTGCTGTTTCAGAAATTATTTTTGGTGTGGAACAAAAATAAAACCTGCTTAGGAAACAGTTACCTAATAAGATTAGCCCACTCTTAAATCCTGGTGGAACAAACTCTGGGCATTTTGGAGACATTTCTTAGCATAAACAGGGAAGGCCCCAGGTGGCAAGAGCTGTGATTCTTCAGTGAGCTGGGTCCTTTGTTTTGCTCTTACCCTGACTCTGTGGCTCTCCACTACATACTTCTATGTATTTTACATGTCTGAGTTATTTGCATACTTACCTTCAGGAATGTTCTTCTTCACTTTGGGGAGGGGGCATTATCCAGAACTCAGAGGCTTTGGCTGGCTAATGTCACTGAATTTCTGGGCAGGATTTAAGGAGCTGCTCCCTTCCCTTTTCCTGGCCTGGGATGGGGCTTTTCCAGCCCCTTGGGAGGTTTTTAGCCTGAAGGAGCTTGCTATTTCCTGTTAGAGGGACTAGCAGGTGAAAGCTGGGCCTGTTCCCTGGTGGCCATTGGCTGGATTGATGAGTCATCCCCACAAATCCACTTAGGGAACTTACCCTTTGAACCCCATCTGATAGAAATGAAGGCAAGAGCGGGACATGGTGGCGCACGCCTGTAATCCCCAGTACTGAGGTTAACCTCAGCAAGTTAGCGAGCTCTCTCAGCAACTTAGCGAGACCCTATTTCAAAGTAAAAAATAAAATAGGGCTGGGGGTATAGCTTGGAGGTAAAATGTTTCTGGGTTCAACCTCCAGTACCAAAAAGAAAAAAATTAGGGCAAACAGAAAATGTTCCTCACGGTTATGGTGTATGAACCTTGAAGGACAGCACTGACCCATCAGCCGGACAGTCTCCCAGGGGCTCCAAGGCCGGCAGAACTCGAAGAGGTCTGATGCTTGCTTCAGGTGCTCAGGTGGGCTTGACAGGCCCAGGAGTTCCCAGGGCAGCCAGCCAACCTCCAGAAACCAGCTGAAGGAGCAGAAGGCTGGTCAGCCCCTGAGCTGTTCCTGTGGCCACAGATGCTGTGCTGCTCCATGCCCTACCATGGCCAAGGAGTCTGAGAGGTCGAGCCTCCTCCCCTTCTGTGGTATGAGGCCTGTGGCTCTCTCCCTTCGCCACTCAAGACAGAAGCTGCTCACTGGGCACCGGACAAACAGACTTGACCTAGTCCAAAGACCAAGGCCTCCTGAGGATTTGACGCTAATCCTGTTGGATATTTCTCATACCTCTCTCATGCCTCATTCGGTGTCATTCCTTTCTAGACTGAATAGGTTCTGTTTCTTCCTCATTGCAAGTTTCTGCCTGTGTGAAGTTTTAGGAAGCTTCAGGACACATTCCATTTTTGAATGGCTGAACAAAGTTAATATTTGGAACAGTAGGAGAGGAAGAGCTACAGGCAGAAACCTGGGCTTGATTTTAAAACAAAACAAAAAAAGCACAGCAGAAGAGTTGAGCTTCCACTGAAACTGGGATGAAAGAGCAGAAGCAATTACTTTCCCTTAAAGGGGTTCTGAGGCTCTTGGTGTAGGGCAAAGGCCTCTTACACAGGGTATCTAAGAAGGCCTTGCTGGGCTATGTCACATACAGGATTTGTGTGCTGGATGTAGGTTAAGCAGAGTGGACAATTAAAATGAAGATAAGCAGGGCATGGTGGCACACACCTGTAATCCTGGTACTTGGGAGGCTGAGACAGGAGGATCCCAGCAACATAGTGAGACTCTCAGCAACCTAGAAAGACCCTGTTTTAAAACAAAAAATAAAAAAGAGGGCTGGGGGTTATAGCTTGGAGGTGGGATGCCCCTGGGTTCAATCCCCAGTACTACAAAGAAGAAAAAAAAAAGTAAAGATGGATAATTAAAGTGAAGAAGTTAAAGGGAGAGGAGAGGAGGAAGACAAACACTTGGGTCAGAAGGGAGTACACAGTCCCCATCCTCCCACAGACCTCACAGCCAGGTGGGGCGGGCACAGGGTGCCCATGGTGTTTGCTGACAGACTTGCTAATTAAACACCAAAAGGCAATATTGCTTTGCCAATAGTGATGGCTGTGCCAGCATTATCAGCTGCAAACTGACTGCCAGGAGCATCCTAATTAAAAATAAACAGCTCAGGAGGATCCTGCCTCGGTTACTTAGGATTTCTAGGACTGCTCCCAGAGAGGCACACCCTGGCCACTTTTAGGCTACCACCTTTTCTCAAAGGAGCCTCTGTCTCATAACATGGAGGTGTGATATGTAAAGCTTGTCCTGCTTCCTTAAACGCCTAGGTGCTGGGATGACAAGAAAACAGACAAAGCCACTAGGAGCAGATCGAGTGGTACATTTCAGCCCTGGGAAAGGAAGGCTGTCTGGGGGTTTAATGATTTCTGCTGGGCCTCTCAATTAGGGGACAGCTAAAGCCCAAGGCCTCTTCTAAGAGGGGTTAGAATTTCATCAGAAAGCAAGTCTGGTCACATGAGAATTTCTGGCACTGCGTGCATGGCAGGCTGGACACCAGCCTGCCAGAATTGAGCGAGTGGATCACATTGGCTTCGGAGGAGGGGAAGAGTCCCAGACTGGCCTGGGCGAAGGAGCCGACTCACTCCCCCTGGCTGGCTACGGACAGGAACAGCACAGCGGCTGCAGCAGGACGGGGCTCTACCGTCCAACACCCCCTTTTTTAACCTGATGAAGGCGAGTGGTGGCCTGGACTGAAGATGCCTAAGGAGTGCAATGCTCTCCATGCCCTCTCCGCAGCCCTGTGCTGCTTCTATCACCGCAAGTCTTTCCTTGGAGTCAAGGTAGGTGTGGTCTGGAGATTAAGTGCATCTGTAATTCTTATGGGGGCCCTGAATGCATCAGTTCTCTAAAGGGCACTAGAGAAAGTTTACAGCTTGCTGGCTGTTAAAAGGAGAGGGGCGTTCTTTGACTGATGGATCCATGAGCTCCTAGTGGTGTGTACCTCCCTTGGAAGCAGAATCCAGGGGCACAGAACGGGGCTCCTTCTCTATGTTTTGGGATGAAGTTCTGTTGTTTGGGACACTTTCAGTTTCCTTGAGCTGAAATTTTATACCAGACTAGCTCAGTATAACAGAGCTATTTTTCTTCTTCCTCGCTCTGTCTCTGTCTCTCTTCCAAGGTCCGTAATAAATGTGAGGTGGCGGAGCCCCTTTCTCTGCTTAACCTGATGGTCCATTATATGTGAATCATGTGCAGAAACCACAAAATATCTCCTTACAAATTGCAGAGAGCTTCCAAATAATTTCAGGGTTTGGAAATGTGTTTTTCTTTACTGTCCACATTTAACCTTTGTTACAAGACACCAGTGCCAGAGGCTTTGCACAATATGTCAATATGCTATTTTGATGAAAATATTCAGAGGACCTCATTTGACTAATTTAAGATAAAGCCTGTGTTCTATGTTGCCTGTGACACATGAAGAATTAAGATTAACATGGGCTTTATTGATCTTGGGGTTTGCCTGCCTCAAAAAAAATCCTGCCGGCCCCAGTGTGATGGTGGACCTCATTTATTCCTGGGAAATAGGAGTCCAAAGGCTCTCAAGGAATTCTTCCCACCCTGGAGTGGAACTCCCTCTCCCAGGGGACAGAAAGGCCACAACAGGGTTGTGATACTCTGCTTCTTTTTTCTCAGTAATGCTTTAAAAAATAAAAAATTTTACTTGTTACAAGGAGATAGACTGTATTTAGAAAAACATATGATGAATGAGAAGAGGGTATGTGTGCCTTCTCTGATTTTGCTGCCTGATTGGAGAGTTCAGAGTGGCTTTCCATTCAGCAAAGTTCATTTTTGTATCTTATCTCTTTGTCAAGAAATGAGGAGGAGGAAGAGGAGGAGGAGGAGGAGGAGGGCTTAATCATCAGTTAAAATTGTTTCCTCCCTGACTTCAGAGCCCCTTTCTGATCCTGGAGCCCAGCGAGGTGATGTGAGGACCCTGTGGTTTTGGGGCCTAAATATGGATCGTTCTAGCTTGGGGCAGGTGACGTCATGCCATTAATAGTATTATAGAACTGTCAAAGATAGACTGGGAGGTCCCACAGGGCATTGTGCACTTCAGGGATTGGCAGTGGGTTCTCCCTCTAATAGAAGGCCTTCCGTAAGCCAACTTATGCTAATTCAGAAAAGGACAGCTCATCATTTGGTATGTGAGGAATCTGTCCATAAATATCTGGGTCTGCGTGATGAGATTCTGTCTGGACACCCCTGCTTGCCTGCAGGGTCGCCCCCAAGGCGTGCATACTATGAGCCACGTAATATATGGGGTTAATCAGAACCAGTCATCCTTGGGCTTTTTCTCACCCTCTCACCCCACCCCTCATTTGTTGAAGTCTTCATAACAGAAAGAAGCTCCGACCTGCTCACACACCAGAACTTGGGGTTTTCTGTCCCAACTCAGGGTTCCCCAATTGCACCCTCCAGATGAGTTTCCCTATTTTGTTTTGCTTAGTTACCTGGGAAGGAAATGGGTTTATACTTAATCCTTCATCCTGCCAACGTTGCCCCAATGATAATGCCAAATTGTTTTATTGACTCACACTTTAATTAGGGGTTTCAGGCTTTGCTGCTCTTAATTAGTTTCCTTTGCAATTAGAGTTTCAAAATTAAATTGGGATTGATTGCCTGATAACAAAGCGGAAATAAAGCTCCGATTCTTGACCATGTATGCTGCTTCCCTTGGCATGAATTTCTCATACCAAAAATAACACTGCAGTAGCCATGGTAACTTTCCATTTGGTCTAATCCATATCATCTCTGGAGAAAGTAGGATGTTATTAATAGTGTTTGTTGTATGGGAAGAAAACTAAAAATATCAAAGTTCCTTCATTACATAGGAGACCAATCACACTGGTACTCTCAGGGAATATGATCTTATTTGCAGAAGTCTTGCAGAATTTAGGATGTATTTAGGAGCCTCGTGGTCTTGCATACAAAGACCCCGGAAAGGAATTAAATGGAGAGCTGGGTCAGGGATGTGCATACATTGCTGGTCCTCAAAGAGGCAATGCCAGATATGAGATGTTCCAGTGGGGTGTGACTCAGGAGTTCCAAAGGGGTTCACAGCAGGCAGTTGTTTCATTTAAAAAGCAAGCAAACAAACAAAACCCATG
The DNA here is from genome assembly GCA_004027185.1 of Glis glis. NCBI lineage: Eukaryota > Metazoa > Chordata > Mammalia > Rodentia > Gliridae > Glis > Glis glis. Next base: position 56,466 of record PVJS01001343.1, on the reverse strand, counting down.
GATATTTTGTCTTAGTAGAAAAAGGAAAGTATGTTTTGCTCAAGCCCAATGGGAAGAAGGCTCGTACTGAAGATATCCCAGATCCATAACATTAACAGAGCACATTCAAATTCAGAAGTCCCAAAACATCAAATGTGGCCCCATCCAAGTGTAAACACCCTTAGGTGGAGTGGGTGGGCTTGGGGATGGGGCGACCGGTAAGTGACAGCTGAGGGGTTCCTGCCTTCAGAGGACTCAGAACAGGAGCGCTGGGTCATGGTATCCTTTTGTAATGTTTGGAAACGGCTTCCCAGTGTCGAGCTCTTTCACGTGTTATCTCTCTGAAGTCTCAAAACAAGTTCTACGAGTTGAGTGGGGCAGTGGTTTGTCCTTTCCATAGAGGAGAAAGTGAGGCTCAGAGAAGCGACCTGCCCAGAATCATTTAGTGGGGAACCAGGACTTGAACCTAATGTACCTCTTACTATACCGTATTAAGACAACTGAGACCGAAACAAGATGCTATTGTATATATTAATACTTTATTTTGCCATACAGTTGGGAGATAACAGTGAGCCTCAGTTTTTAGGGGATCTTCAGGGAGAGTGTGAGACTGGTTTTTATAGAACAGATAACTATTTAAAAAAAAATTTTTTTTCTCTTTTTAGTAACCCAAGATTTGGGTGGACAAAACAGAGGATGAGACGGGAAGGCATTCCAGTCAGGGGGAGCAGCTGACCCCGTAGCTCAGAGTAGACACTAGCACTGGCAGATGCCCTGAAAACCAGGCCTGGTCGGAGCAGGGTCCCAAGGAGGCTTGGTGGGTGACATGGGCAGAAGAGTGAAGGGGTTAGAAGTAATCCCACCTGCCAGGCCTCCCTTACCAGCAGTTCACAAGCATCTGAGACAGATTTCCATGTGGACTTTCATCCGGTTGCATCCTCAGTTCAGCCGAGCAACCATTGCTTGTGGCACCCTGTCTGCTTTTGCCAGGTGCTGGGGACCCAGTAGGTAAGACCCAGTGCCTGTGCTGGAGAAGGTTTTGGTCCATTTGGGGAGATCTGCTGCAATGCTCGGTGGACATTCTGCAGATATTTATTGATTGACTAAAAGCATCATTTATCAGTGATTTGGTGGTGTTGTCTGCAGAGAGTACCATGGCACATGCCTGGCATAGCCCGGGCTGGAATGGGGAGGAGCAGGGAAGGCCTCCTGGGGAAGATAGAGCCTCTGCTGCATCTGGAAAAATTAGCAGAAGTTATCCAGAGAAGAAGAGGAAATGGCATTCTAGGTAGAGTGAGGAACATCCACAAAAGTGCAGACATGGGGCAGCCAGGTGTGGACAGGGGACAGAGGGGACAGCTGGTGGCAGGACCATAGCAATCTGCAGAAGGAATTTGGTAAAAAGCACAACAGACCACACTGTGGGAGCTGGCGGTGGAACCCCATCTCTTCTGGCCCCCCCCGTCTCTGATGATTGACTGATTCTTGTGGGCTGAGGAAAAAGGAACTGAGACTTGACATTTTATCAATGGCTGATACCGAGGAAGGTCAGTGCAATTGTATTTGGGGGACCTAACAGCTGGGAATGGTCTGGCAAGTGCAGAAAAGCTGCCTTTCTGCAAGACCATGAATAGAGAGGTTGGGGTGTGGAGTCCGTGGGTAAATGTGTCAGTAAGCCTCAGCCAACAGGTCATTAGGTGCAGTGGCAGTGGTCTTGTCTTGTCCGCCAGCAGCTGTGGCTAGAAGGTAGCGACTTTGACATACTTGGATTTGACCATCTGAAGCCACAAGGTGCTGCTGTATAGTGGGAAGATCTCCAATCATGATTTTGTGTTTCATTTTGCTTTAAATAATTTTCCTGCTCCCCCCCATATTTGAAGCCCCTCTGAATCCACATTACAGCCTGAGGTGTTACATTGGCCGTCCGAGATGAACAGGTTCCTGGCACTCATTGGAACTGCCTCTCTGTGGTGGATCAGGTGCTGGAGGAACGGTCCTGCTTGTCTTCCCTATGGCTGATCCTTCGGTGTGTTTTGTGGCAGCCTGGGTACGAGTGACACATCCTGGCATTGGCCCGGTGGCCTTTGTAATGGGGCAGATGCACCATCAGCACAAGCTGCGCAAGGTGGAAAAAGCCATGTGGGAAATGTCTTTCCAAGTGACTCAGCCCCTCCGCGTGGCAGCTGCTGGTTGCTCATTTATCTCTCTAGCCCTCCAAGGAAAAGAAAAGAAAAGAAAAAGCCAGCACAGCTCTTTTTAAGAGCCTTACATGCATTCCACTGGCATCTGGAAGTGGTGGGGATCTGGTTTCAGCATCAGAAAGACATGCCTGACAGAGGCTGTGTCCCAGAGCCCCCTTCCCCGACAGACCCCAGAGCCTGGATCCCAGCCGAGGACTTGTTTTTGTTGGAGAGACCTGAGTGGGAAGCAGAGGCGGGACTGGGACCCTGGGAAAATTCTGTTAGCGGCCTCAGCACCTCCTGGACCACAGAGACGGGTGGGGCCGAACATAGGAGGATGATGGAGACTTGAGGCTGCAGAGGTTCTCGCCCAGCCCGTGAGAGGCCAGCGGTGTGTGGAGGACCTGGCCCTGTTGCTGGGTTTAAAGATGCTATCAAGGACAACTCGGAGCCTTTTTGCTGATGGGCATTTGGGGTGTCCTGGTGGGGGAGAAGACACCTTGGTGGTATCTCTGTCCTCAAGTGGATTTCCAGTGCCTGTCACAGCCCCTGTTGCAGTCTGATTCTGGCCATGAGAATGTTCCAATTTATTTTTTTCCCAGCTTATGAAAAAGCCATAATCAGTCTCCTAGTTTCTATGGACTAGAATTCTCCCTGGTGTCTTATTTTAGATACATGTATGCTTTTATAAAAAGAGGTGCAAAGGACTGATAAGCTAGAATCCTGGGTTCTCAGTAAGAAGGGCTTGAGGAGCCATCCATCAGGTTCCACTCAGAGGGCTTCTGTGCATCCTCCCTTCTCCCCAACATGTGGACTGAGGGAGACCCATGCAGGGAGGATGGAAGGGAAAGCTCCCGCTGGGAAGGAGCCCTCCGTGTCTGGTAGGGAGTGGATATATGCAGCCCTTTCTATGCCTGCGGGAGCCGGGGAGGATGCCTGGCTTACTGTGAGACCCACCCCAGCCGGGGGGTGGTAACATGGTAGGAGGAGGTAGTACCATAGGAGCTGCTGATAGAAAGAGCATACGAGAGAGAAACACATCTGCCTGGGGGCGTCATGCTGATTTGGAGGAGTGGAGGGATGGCCAGAGAGGTGGCTAGGGACAGAGCATGCAGGGCCTGTGTGCTGGGACGCGGTGGGCCTTTCTCTGGGGCCAGTGAACAGCTGGGGTGGGGGTGGGGTGAGGGCTTGAGGGTTGGTTTCTGTGTATAGGACACATATGTGGAACATAAACAGCGTCTCTCCTCACTCAGGCCCACCTTCCCCAGCTGGGCGCCTCAGCCTCCCATCAGTCCTGCTTGTCCTTTCTCAGCTCATTCCTATTTCTCTCTCTGCAAGCCTTGTCCTCTTTAATGCTCATAATAAGATCTGTTTCTTACTTCAGAGCAGCAGTCAAGGCCATCGGGCCTGATGTTTTCCATCCCCATCACTGCCCCCACTAGCGGCAGCTATTTCTACATCCTTACCCACAGTCCTCGCTTCCTTCCTCCAGCCTCTGAGGATGAAGTGTCCCTGTCCCTGACCCAGGCCTGTCCTGCCACCTGTGCCCATGGCCGCCCCTCCCCAAAGGCTCCTCTTCCTTGGTCTCTCCTCTTCCTGGGGAGCCTGTCTCTCCTCTACCCACACTTTTCCTCTTAGCTTGTAAACATGCTCTGGTCTTTCCCATCCTAAAAACTATCCTTATTTCCATGTCTTCTTTCCTGGTTTCTGTCTTCTTTTACCCAAAAGGTAGCTAAAACAGTCTTTATTTCCTCACTCCCGTGGGCCATTCAGTCCCTTTACTCCAGCAACTTGCGCGCTGCCAGGCCCAGCGGGCGGCGTCCAGGTCTGGTTTTATAGGAACTCTCCGCTGCACTTGGCATTGTTGACCATTCCTTCCTCTGCTATCAACCTCCAGGACACTGCTCCCTGCTTGTTCTCCTGTGTCCCTCCTGGCCAGCCCTACACTGTCTACTTGGGTTTCTATTTCTAGTCTGCCTCTTAAAAGCCAGTATTCCCTGGCTCTCTTCATCATCTCTGAGGTGGGAGTTGAGTGGAATACCTCAAGACACTGAGGATTCCCAAGCTGTGTCTCTAGTCAGCCTATCTCCAAGACACCTGGACCCCATAGCCCAGGAACAACTCTGTCCAGATGGCCCACCAGCACCCCAGACCTACATCTTCTTCCACAAAGAGGCTTCCCTCTCATGTTTCTGTAATGAGTGTGGCTCTTTCAGTCATCTTTCTGGAACACCCATGCCTCTTCTCCCTGTTCATTTTCCATGTTCATAATCAATTAGCCGGGTGTGGTGGCACACACTTGTAATCCCAGTACTTGGGAGGCTGAGACTGGAGGATCCAGGTTTGCGGCCAGCCTCAGCTACTTAGTGAGGCCCTCCGCAACTTCGTGAAACCCTGTTTCAAAAAAATAAAAGAATAAAAAATAGGGCTGGGGGTGTAACCCAGAGGTAGAATACCCCCGGGATCAATCCCCGGTTCACGGCTAGCCTCAGCTACTTAGTGAGGCCCTCCGCAACTTGGTGAGACCCTGTTTCAAAATAAAGAATAAAAAATAGGGCTGGGGTTGTAGCTCGGAGGTAGAATACCCCTGGGTTCAATCCCCAGTACTGCAAAATAAAATAATAATAATAATAATAATCAATTAGGAAATCTTCATGATATTACCTCCTAAACATTGCTCTCACCCGCCCCTTCCTTTCCATCTGTACCACCAAATTAATTCAGGCCTCATCGTCTCTTGCTTGGAGTCCTCAGTAGCTTCCAACTGGTCATCTTCCTGAACCTTCACCAAAGGCTGGCATTTCTAGAGGTGGAAGTGAACTGTATTCTTAGGGCACTGCATTCCCATAGTTGAACCAGTCTAATTGCTAGAAAGTCCCGTCTGAGTAAAAAATCCCTGCACCGGTGGCATCTCCCTTGTTCTGCAGTTAAATAGCCACAGCAGCCCCTCAGATGCACATTTTTCCCTCCAGATTGTGAGCATGTCTATTTTGAGGCCAAATTAGTTGGTATAAATAGACACCTAGAAATAGGAGGAATTTTGGATTCATTTCTCTAGGGAGTTGAACCAAAAATATTTGACCTGTCGTCTTGGGGCAGCAACAGTCCACTCTTTCAGACATTTCAGCAAAGCCCTCTTGTTCCCCATGAGTCTTCTGTACAGGCTAAACATTTCCAGTTTTTTGTATACTTTGGGAGATTTGGTTTCTAGGTTTTAATCAAACCCTAATTCCATAGGTCTGAGAAAACCATGAAAATGCAGGGCGTTGGTCATACTTCGTCTTGTAAAACAAATATTCTTGTTAGCTATTATCTCCCAGGCACATTCATGAGATCTGAGTTATAATGTGGTGTCTTTTCCCTCTAAGTCCAGCTCCTGGATTTCTGTTTCCTTCTATAACATCTAGTATAGTGTTTGTGTTCTTAAAAAGCTTATCAAACAAGATACATGGATGTCGAGTGGTTTGAACTCCCCTGGAGACATACAAAGTGATCTTTGAGTTGTATATTGAAAGTGGTGGTGTTGATACTTGGCCCAAGCCCAGGTGGTGGTGAATCATTTAATTTTACTGCAAGCCTACTATGTACTTAGCACTGACATAAGATGCACTTTGTCCTAAAGCAGAGTTCTAAGTCGGTCGTTAGTCATGGCGATCTTTTGGAGAGAGAGAATTTGAAAGTCATTTATTCCATACCCCACACTGGAAAGATCAGAATCTTTGGCTTTTCCCCTGTGTGCTTGGCATATCTTGTTTTTGCTTCCAATGACATTTTCCAGTGTCTTTCAACGATGATGCATTTTGTTGATTCAGTAATATCTCATTCCTTCAAGATGAATTAAGAGAAGAATAGCATTTGAATTAAGTCGGTTTTGATTTTCTGACATTCTTTTTGAAAGGCAAATAGAACATCTATTTTGGTGAACAGCTATGTTCTATATCACATATAAATTGCATTAAGATGATGAATTAAGCCAGGTGTAGTGGTGCACATCTGTAATCCCAGTATTTGGGAGGCTGAAGCAGGAGGATCACAGGTTCAAAGCCAGCCTCAGCAACTTAGTGAGACCCTGTTTCAAAATAAAAGGGCTGGGGTTGAAGCATGGAGGTAGAATGCCCCTGGATTCAATCCCTACCCCAACCCCCAAAAAAGTTGAATTAACAAGGTTAAATTAACAAAATTTCTGGCTTGGATTTCCTTGTCTTCTGAACTCTGGCCAACTGGTCTTCAGAGCCTCTTACCAGGCTCTGCCTTAGCCAGGGCAAGGTCTGTTTTTCATCACTCTCTGTAGATGTTAACAAAGTGCCACTCTTGCTGAATGGAATCTCACTGCCAGACTCAGTGATTAAAATTTCACTTGCATTGTCTCGTTTAACTCATATGCCAACCCTGTGAGAGAGAAGTATTATTGGAACTCATTCACGAAGGGACCAAAGTGGTTTAGAGGGGGTCTTCATTGGTCAAACTAGTACTTAGTTTTTATTTGAAGCACATCACTTTCACCCTATAAATGATTAACAGTAACCAAGTGACCTTTGGCCCTCATCTTAGATGTGGCACATCGATTTCTCCCTGGGAGGAGAGAATGCAGGCTGCCTCGTGGGAGTGATCTGGGTGTCTGCTCCTCCACAGGCTGCTCGAGGAAGTCATCATCTAGATTTGATCTAGAGGGAAGGTACCCACTGGGGCTTCTAGTGGAGCAAGATGTTGGCAAAGGGTCTATTGGAAATCTCGAGGAGTTTCAGCGTGTCTGTTAACAGGGAAAGGTGGGACCTCCCTTGAAACTGAGCTCTCAGTGGCCCATGGGTAAATCATGCTTTGTCAAGAGAGTAAGAAACGGCCTGGCGGTGGTGCATGCCTGTAATCCCAGCTACTTAGGAGGCTGAGACAGGATTGCAGGTTTGAGGCCAGCCTCACCAACTTAGTGAGACCCTCCACAACTTGGTGAGATCCTGCTTCAAAATAAAACATAAAATAGGGTTGAGGGTGTGTCTCAGAGGTAGAATGCCTCTGGCTTCAACCTCTAGTACCAAAAAAGAAATGATGAGCAAACCCTTTGGGGCCAAATCAGAGCAGAAGGAGATCTCGAGTAGATAAAGACAGTGAGGAAATTTTCCAAGATGTGGAGGAAAGAAGCCACATTTGTTGGTGCTGGGTGTGCTGTATTCTTTGAATCCTAGAACTCCCTCCAAAGTTTTAGGCTGAAATAAGTAGCCATTGGTAAGAAATAATTTTCAGCCCCTTGATGTTTCATCAAAATAAAACTTGAACTGTCGGGTGTGGTAGCGCACGCTTGTAATCCCAGTACTTTGGGAGGCGGAGACCGGAGGATCCGGGTTCGCGGCCAGCCTCGGCTCTACTCTCTCTCTCTCTCTCGCTCTCTACCTAATGAGGCCCTCCGCAACTTCATGAGACCCGGTTTCAAAATAAAGTATAAAAAAATTAGGGCTGGGGATGTAGCTCAGAGGTAGACTGGACCTGGGTCCAATCCCAAGTACCAATAAATAAATAAATAAATAAATAAATAAATAAATAAATCAATCTTGAGTTCCAAAAACAATAGTTTCCTGATCCGGCAGGGTGGGAACTCATGGAAGAGACTTTGCCCAGAGGATGAGTGGGGAGATGCAAGGGAGCCATGGGCACTGATCAGAATGAGTCTAATGAATTAGTTTGGGTGCAGGATTAAGTTACTGCTGCCAGCATACAGGGTGCTCTGCTTTAAAACTCCAATCCACACAAATTGCAATTAAATTAGCCTCTTTAGGCTGCACACACGGATAGCAGAATTTTAATAGGAATTTCTCAGAACCTTGATAAGTAAGGAGTTCCGCAGATGTTCTCTTCATATTTCCTATTCATGGTTTCTGTGCCTCTTTTGATAAGAGCTTGATAAGGTTTGGTAATGAATAAAATGCAATCTCTCGGTTTGGGCTCTGGGGATTTTGATGCTATTTTCCTGTCTGCACTCAGGTCTGATGGCCCTGTAATCATCATTCGTCTGTGAAAATCACATACAGTAGGAAAACGAAGAATCTTAATTTAACAGTAAATTGCAAATCAGTTGTCAACAGCACTGGAGTGGGAATGTGGCTTATAGTGTGACAAATTACACAGGTCTAATTATGAAATGGTAAAATGGCATCACAGCCCATCTGCAGAATCTTTGCCGAAGATGAGATTCTTTCTAGGATTTGGAAGAGAAACATTTATATCATCAAGGTACTTAAGCATTAACATCAAATTAATGAAAGTGTTTCAGAATGCTAAAACTTATTGAGATTTTATGGAGTCTCTTTGCTACTGATCCCTTCCCCAGAAGGGGCCAGAAAGTTTCTGACCTGGAGCAAAATGCAGAACACTGGGGACTTCAGCAGCACCAGAATTGTCGACTGCTGCATCTTTTCTTCAAATGCCTTTTCTACTCAAAGAGGCTGTGACCACCGTCAGGCATGGAGTCTTTCTACCACTACATCCCCCACCATCCTCCCCTCTAACTGGGGAGTCAGAGGGCCCCGTGGGCCCCGTGGGCATGCAGCAAGTCCTTGGGTTTAGTTGAAGGCACAGGCTCCAGTGACTATCAAACTCCCAATTTAAAACTGACCTACTGATTGTTCCTGCAGAACTTTGGCCAACAGTGAAGTATGTGCAGGTCAGGAAGCTACCTACAGGGGCTGATTTGCTCAGCTTTAACATGAGGATCTGACTGAGCCGGCTCAGAGGCAGGGGGCCCAGGTGAGGTCAGAGGTGCTCATCTGTCAAGAGCTCAGTGTATCATCAGGAAGGTAGAGAGGCCGCGGGGACACATGAAGGGCGTCTCCCTGCTGGCCCATGGAGTGAGTTGGACGAATTAGAATAAAGCACCCTTTCTTTAAAACATGTTATTGCCATCTGCTAGGCAACTATTATAACCAACACACAAATCCACTCTGGCTGTGTGACCGGCACCTCCTATGATGTAGTGCCACCGTGGTGTCCTCGTCCTGGACCATGGGTCAGGCCACTCGCATGCCCACCAGGGTGGACCAGGAAGACGTGTTTGGCATTGGGTACCAAATAGGGAATATAAAATTTAAAATTTTTTTCCTCTTTGGTCTTTTGTTTCTGACATTAATTGTTGATTTAAGTAAAGACTTTGATTTTAATCACAGTCATCATATAAGAAGCTATTTTTTTTCTAGCCTCAAACTTCTCAGTAGGAAAGGAGGACTGGTGAATTCATACCTTTCTTCATTTACCTTTGGATTATAATAAAATATTTTTAGGTAAACCACAAAGCCAGCTAGTATCCATAAAAGATGAAATAGAACCAATATATTGTTTTGTTACAAGTATTTAGGATTGCCACAAATGGCATTCCTCTTCTTTCTGTTCTACCTCAGATTAAAACATCTGAGGGCTCCTACTAAGTTTCTAGGCTTAAAACTTGTAAAGAACTGGATTTTTATTTTTTGGATGTGGGCAGGGTTAAGAGTGGTGGAAGTAATTGGGATTTATTCATTCTTTGAGTTCATGATCAGTTTAGGCAGGTTTTCAATTGTAGAAACACCAATTGGGTCTTTAAAAAGTTTTTTTTATATACTTTGGAATTTGGTTGTAAACTTGGCCACTGCTTGAAATACAACAAAAGGCAGGAATGCAAAGGGGCTGAGTTTCTGAAGCTGCCAAAGAACTTCATTTTTAGGTGGATTTTCTTTTGTGTATTGGTTATTGAAAGTACACTTTGGAGCCAGATGTGGTGATGCACGCCTGTAATCCCAGTACTTGGGAGGCTGAGACCAGAGGATTGCAAGTTCAAGGCCAACCTCAGCAACTTAGCAATACCCTGTTTCAAAATAAAAAGGTCTGAGGGTGTAGCTTGGAGGTAGAATGCCCCTGGGATCAATCCCCAGTAACACACACACACACACACACACACACACACACACACACACACGTGCACTTTGGGGAGGGTCAAGCTTTTGTTGTTTTTTTTACATTTGTTAGGGATAGTGATGACCCAGGCTGCATGTCACCTGAGATCTTTCCAGAGGTCAGTGGATTTGAGATGAGGATTTGGGACTCCTACATTGCCACAGATTGGGCCACCTGCTACAGTTCCCCTCACAACCCTGTGGGATTTCCCACCCAGAGCTCCTCAGAAGCCACAGGCTTCACTTTAAAATTAGATCAGTTTTATGCGATGATCTAGAACTCTAGTCAGACTTACAAGTGTGTTTGTGATCATAATTTCCAGATGAAATTTCTTTTTAAAAAAACTGACCTATAAAGTTGTTTGGTACAACTTGATAAGGGGCCTGGACTGTTGACGTCTCTCTTAATCTAATGAACTCTTCCAAGGCTGAATAAAGGAAGCTTTTGTTCAAGAGCGGTCAGCATTCCGAGTACTGCGGCCAGGACAGGACAGCCCAGATGTTTTCCACCCTGTGCATTCTCCAGTCTTTCGTCCTCTGCCTACCCTTATCCTCCCCTCCTTCTTTCACACACATACACATTCCCTTCTTTTTTTTCTTTATTTCCAATAAGTTAATTTTTAGCCTTAATCATGAAATGAATGAATGGGCTAGAAAATCATCTCAATTTTAAAAATTCAATAAAAAAATTACCAACAACTAAATGTCTAAGGCCCTCAAGGAGACATAATCTAAGTACAAGCAACTCTCAGCTTGGCACAAACCTCAAAGCTTTCTTGCACTCTGGGGCTGGGCTCTGTCACCTGTGTGGATGTGTGAGTCACCTAGAGTTAATACTGAGATGCATGTGTGTGAAGTGCTTGCCACAAGTGAAAATCTGCCTTCTTATAAATGGTCAGCTTCATCTATACAGATAGGACCATTTGCTGATATTCAACACCCCAAGAACTGTTGTCTTTCAATGGAGATGAATAGAATAAATGAAAGCATGCCTAAGTAGATATTGACTATTCCAACTGCTGTTTTTTTTGTTTTTTGTTTTTGTTTTTGTTTTAGTGGCTCTAGGGATTGAACCCAGGGACATTCTACCTCTAAGCCACACCCCCAGCCCTTTTCATTTTTATTTTGAAAAAGGGTCTTGCTAAGTTAGTGCATGCTGGCCTCAAACCTGCAATCTTCCTGTCTCAGCCTCTCAAGTGCTGGGATTACAGGTGTGCATCACTGCACCCGGCCTAACTGCTATCTTTTTTATTCCACTAGAACTAATTTCTCAAAGGACAGATATCTCTAAAACTTCCTGATGGATTTTACACATTTTTAAAGAAAATTCTTTGGTGAAAAGTAGCTTTCCATATTTGTTATTACAAGTCATCTTTGAAAGACTGTTCAAATCCCACATTGTTTCAAGTGAGCATCCACCGGGTGCCAGGTGTGACGCTGGACGCTTTATGTGCGTTAGGTGGCATAGTCCTGGGAGGTGGGGATTGTTACCCCTACCCCCCGGGTACGTACAGAAATAAGCTCAGAGAAGTCTAGGAATGTGCCCACGGCCGCTTGTTCTTGACCAGCCTCCAAGGTCTCCTCTGTACCCAGTGACGAGGAACCTTCCAGACAGAAGGCGACCAAGTGACCATGGTTCCTGCAGTTAGCGTTTACTGAGCACCTGCTGGGTGCCAGGCACTGGGCTACACTCTGGGCACCAAAGGCAAATAAGGCATGGCCCCTGCGCTCCAAGAGCTCATTCCCTGGACACCCCTTATGCCCCCGCTTAGAGTTCTTTAATGGGTTCCCACCCCCTTAGGTGGAATCCAACTCCTTAAGCTTGACTTTCAAGGCCCCCACATGCCTTGCCCAACTCCCCTCTTCTGCTCCCCAGTCCCCAACCTGGGTTGCAGTCAGTCAGTACCCCTACAGATGTGCCTCTCTGACTGCTGGACCACACCCAGAGAGGCACCGAGGAAGGACACAAGGGGCAGGAAGCCATGGAAAGTCCCTGTAATGGGGCCCTGCGTTGGAACACAAGAGCAACTTAGTTTGGGGTCAGATGGAGAAGGACATTGCCTGCCTTGTGAAGGTTTGGGGTTTTATTTCTAGGTGACTCTGAGCCCTTGGGAACATAACCAATATTTCCCCTAGGCCTCTGTAGCCTGTAGACCCAAATGAGTTCCTGAAAACTTTTGTTTTTTTATGGTACTGGGGATTGAACCCAGGAGCATTCTACCTCCAAGCTACACTCCCAGCCCTAGTTTTTATTCTTTGTTTTGAAACAGGGTCTCGCTAAGTTGCGGAGGGTCTCACTAAGTAGCTGAGGCTGGCCACGAACCTGTGATCCTCCTGTCTCAGCCTCCCAAGTACTGGGATTACAAATGTGCGCCACCACACCCGGCTGAGTTCCTGAAAACTTTGATGCCCCAAATTTGTAGGCTCATGAACCCCACCTTGTTTCCCTTGCCCATCTCCCCATCATTCAAGCTCTTGCCAGTTATCCCTGGGCCCACAGGGGTGCCACATGTTGGTGTCCACAGCCTTCTTGTCATCTAGGTGGGTCTCTTGACAAAGCCAGGGCTGGAGCCTGTGTGGATGCAGGCTTAGTGTATGGCAAGGGCTGGGGCTCAGCTCACTGGGGCTGCGAAGAAGGTCTGGGGGGATAGGGCAGGATGGGAATCTGTGCCTTCTGCCCCCATGGGCCAGGCCTGACCCTGGGGAAAGTGAAGCCCATCAATTTGTGTGTGGAAAGGGGAGTGCTGAAAGAGACTCCTGGGGCACTCCTTGACTAATTCTCTGAGCCTAAAGGTGGTACTGTAAGTTTGGTGGTATTGTAGGTGGTGGGCTATAGGACTGAAGATACGAGGTAGACAAATCATTGCAGGGCTACTGCAGAAGTTTCAGAATAGTAATAGAATCAGTGGGGAATAGAATGGGGGTGGAAGAGCCGGGCGTGGTGGTGCACACCTGCAATCCCAGTGCTTGGAAGGTGGAGGCAGGAGGATCACAGGTTCAAGACCAGCTCTTGGTAACTTAGTGAGACCCTGTTTCAAAGTATAAGAAATAGGGCTGAGGTGTAGCTCAGAGGTAGAACACCCCTGGGTTCAATCCCCGGTACCACAAAGGGGGTGGGGGAAGTAGGAGTTAGAATCAGGAATTTCATTTTTGGTTTTTGTTTGTTTTGTTGTTGTATTTGTTTTTTTTGTTTTGTTTTGTTTTGTGTGTTTGTTGCAGTACTGGAAATTGATCCCAGGGGTGCTCTTCCACTGAGTTACATCCTCAATCCCTTTTATTTTAAGACTGACTCACTAAGTTGCCCAGGCTGGCCTCAAACTTGCGACCCTCCTGCCTCAGCCTCTCAAGTGGCTGGGATTATAGACATGCACCACCAGGCCTGGCTTAGAATCAGGAATTTCTTCATCAACAGAAACCAATTCTGAAGGTCTAGTTTAGATAATAAGGGCAGAGGAGGTGCCAAGGGCTAGGCAAGGGGAAGAAGAGCAGGCTTTGCAGAGGGGACAAGTTGATTTTTATCCACACTGACCTCTGGGTTCTGGAATGGACTCTGGGAACTATCCCTGCCAGGCCCCAACCCTAAGACTGGAAATGGAGGTTTGGGCATCGCCAGCACATTTCAAAAGACTGCTGGCCTTGTGCCTCCAGCCTGGCCCCGCCCAGCACACTCTGTTCACTGCAGCCAGATCGATCTCCCTAAAGCAGCTTTGTGTACCTGTTGCCTGCCCAGGGAAGAGATTTTCAATGACTCTCGTTGTCTGACCCTCAGCCCCCAGTGTCAGACTCCCCTCATCTGATCACTGCCTTCCTGGGTCAGGACTGCTTTGGTCACGAGTGACAGAGCCCAGCTCTTACTGGCCGAGGTCACAGGGGAGTTCATGGCTGAGGTAATCAGCTGGGGCTTGGGGATGCACACACCACTGTGATGCCATCTGTCTCTTGCTCCTCTTCTCTGTGTGGGGCTGCTGCGCAAGTGTCAGAACAATCCAGTCATTGGGGATTAGAAAGGGGTAGTAGGAGGTAGAATCAGAACTGCCTGCCTGCCTGCCTGCCTTTTTTCTTTTTCCAGTACTGGAGAACAAATCCAAGAGTGCTTTATCACTGAGCTACATCCCAAGCTCTTTTTTTTTTTTTGTAATTTTGAGATGGAGTCTCACTAAGTTGCCCAAGCTGGCCTTGAACTTACAATCTCCTGCCATAGCCTCCCAAGTAGGCAGGATTACATTTCATCCTCTCAGTCCACTTTGGTCCCTCTGGCAGGAAACATGGAGATGAAGTAACTTCCAGACTTCAAGTCTCATGACATCTTGTCCAGAGTGGGTAGGATAGAGTGCCTTCTTCCAGCTTGGGTGAGGGGCCCTCTCCTGGGCCAGCCAGCAATGGCCGGTGAACCACGTGTGTGTAGTGAGGTAGAGCTCTCCTGGGGGCAGGGTGCTGGAGAATATTACATATGTAGGTATTCATAAAACGTACGTTTGTGCACTTCAGCCCTGTCCTCCTCAGCCGGCACCACCATGCCAGCTACTCTTTTGTCTCCTTTTGCTCAGACACCAAAAATACCATTCCTACCCTTCTTAAGTTTCATCCTCAAGGTCCAACCATGATTGTCCAGCCCCTCTTTTCTTCTCTACACCCCATTAAGTTGTTCCCAAAACATTCCTGGACCGCAGTGACATTTATCATTCTGCCACAGGAGAAAACCAAAAGACAAAGAGAGAGAATAATTTGCCCAGGCTGCAGAGCTGGGGACGTGGATAAGAGAGCAAGGCAGGTGGTCTGTCCCCAGAGCCCTGGGGTGTGTTCGATCCTCCCTCCCTCCCTTCGTTCCTTCCTTCCTAGGGGCACTCTGCCACTGAGCTATATCCTCAGCCCTTTTTTCAGACAGAGTCTTGCTAAATTGCCCAGGCTGGCCTCAAACTTGTGATCCTCCTGCCTCAGCCTCTAGTAGCTAGGATTACAGGTTTAAGTCACCACACTGGCTAGACTGTTTCTTTGTGTATGATCTTCCCAGGAGACCGCACCCTCCTTGAGGATAAGCCTTCTTCCCCTGTTAGCGTCCCAATGCCTGGTAAACTGCTTGGTCACAATGATGGTCATGACATCCCCACTCCCATTCTCGCCTTTTCCACCATCAGTTCATGGTGATGGAGGGGAGCAGACACAGGGTCTTTCTTGCACAATTTAAAATCCTGCAGAAACTGGAAAGTGTTTTAACAGACAGAGATGAAGTAAAATATTAATTGTAATTCAGATACCATCTCATTCCCATTCTTCTGTCTCCTACATGCAAATGATCGTCCGCAGCCTCCCCTGAGGGCTTCTGACAGATGCCCAAGCTCTGCCTCATCAGCCGCTCAGGAGCAGATCTCCTGCGCCCAGGCCCATTGTTGTGCCTGATTTGAAATGCAAGCTGGAGGCTCACACAGGAGCGCCTGTGCTCTCCTCCTCCCAGGCCGGAACAGCTTTCTCTTCCTTGGAGAGCTGTCGAAACGTGGGTTTCAGAGTTAATCGAGGTTCCCAGCACGTCAGCGGGGCTGGCTCTGTGCCCCCAGAATGTGTTTTCCAACAGTCTCCTGGGCTCTGGCTGTTGCAGCCTGTCAAGACCAGACTTGCTGGGCACGTGGGGCTGCAGAGATGCTCTTTCCAGATTCAGAGTGACACTCATGGTTTACAGAGCTGGCCCCAGCAAGCTAGCACCAGTCCTGGCCACGGAACTGGACCAGGGGTGCTGGGACAGGCAGCCGCTGCGGAGGGTTGAAGCAGCCTGGGGCAGGCAGCTGCCAGGCACTCAGACAAGCACCAGGCTGCTTTCCCTAGTTGCCTCCCTCCCAGACCCCCTCCTCTCTGAGCCTCCTACATCAGATCTTGAATTTGAAGTCTGCTTTTTCTTTTTCCTCGAAGTACTGGGTATAGAGCCCAGGGCTTCATGCACGCTATGTAAGTGCTGTAACACTGAGCTACATCCCTACCCAAGGTTCTATTTTATAGAACCAGATTAGTAGCATCCTGATATGTCTGTCTGTCTGTCTGTCTGTCTCTCTCTCTCTTTTTCTTTTTTTTGGGGGGGGGGTACTAGGGATTGAACCCAGGGGCATTCTACCTCTGAGCTAGACTACCAACCCATTTCATTTCTTTATTTTTGAAACAGGGTTTCGCTAAGTTGCTGAGGGTCTTGCTAAGTTGCTGAGGGTCTTGCTAAGTTGCTGAGGCTGGTCTCAAACCTGAAATCCTCCTGTCTCAGACTCCCAGGTACTGGGATTACAGGTGTGTGCCACTGTGCTTAGCTCTGATATGTGTATTAATGACAGTTAATTAGTGCTGACTACCCGCCAGGGTACATGCTACGGCTTTACAGATATCCACCCATTTAATCCTTACCAACATTACATGACATGCTATTATCCCCATTTTGCAGATAGGGAGCCTGAAGCTCTACAGAGAGCTAATATCACCCGCCCAAAGCCGCACGACTGTTTAGTGGCACAGTGGCCTGTGGACTGAGGGGCCGGCTGGCCCGAGCTCTTAAACACTGTGCCATAACCGCTGTTGACATCAAGGCTATTAGATGTTGGTGAGAGGAAAGATGTAGCTAGACTCAGATTTCTGTGAAAAGCATCAGTTACAGTAATTGATGAATTTTGTAATCTCTTTGGTGGGACAAATATGACCTCATGCCTCCCTACAGCTTACCTCCCTCTCATCAGCCCCCAATGCTAATGACCAGGACAAAGGTGCAGGTGTAGAGTGGAGTCATGCGGACGGGCGAGCCTCTGAAGATATGCTGCCTCCTGGAAGTCCATGGCGCCTCTTCTTCTGCCTCCCCACTCTACCAAAAGGGCAGGTCCTATTCAGGGAAGCCGTGGGGTAGATGTGGGTCCTGCCTTCATCTTTGCCTCATGGTGGTCATGGGTGGATACAGTCCCTGGAATGAAGCTTAAGATCCGTGGGCAGAGTGTTCTGGGTCCGAGGCTGAGCCCACAGCTGCCACGTGGGGTGGAACACAGGCAGGCGGGAGCCCACCCTGCCTCTCTTCCTCCTCCCCCGGCCGCCATCTCCTCCACCCCCCAGATAAGAATGTGGAAAAGCAAGGACTCAGACTTGCCTTCTAGGAATGAGGTTCAAATTCAGGGGCAAAAGGAGAATTTGAGCTTGGAGACAAAGTTGTATTACTGTAATGTGGTCATTATTAACATTCATAACATTTGCATGAGAGGTTGGCCATTCATGAGTTTTCTTGCTGTCTCTTCCTGCCTGGTAATTGAAGAGCATCCAGTGCAAAGGACCTGTGAGCACCTGCGCGTTCGTGTTCAGTTAAACCATGCAAAGCCGGGTGTGGCAGTGCACACTTGTAATCCCAGTACTTGGGAAGCCGAGACAAGAAGGTGCAGGTTTGCCACCAGTCTCAGCTACATAGTGAGGTCCTCCGCAACTTTGTGAAACTCTGTTTCAAAATAAAAACTAAAGTAGGGCTAGGTATGTAGCTCAGAGGCAGAATGCCTCTGGATTCAATCCCTAGTACCACAAAATAAATAAATAAAAAAACATGCAGTGAGCACAGCCGGACACTCGCTGCAGGTGTCCAGTGCTGATGGAGAGACGGAGAATAGACTTGGGTCCAGACAGTCGCTGAGACACATGAAGTTCAGAAGACCTCTGCAGAAACAAATGTGACAGGGGTGGAATATTCATGCTAGGAGAAAAGGCTCTGGGAACCGGGATGGATTTGAATGATGGACTCATGCACTCGTTATTTTCCCAAGATTGGGCACCGTTGTGATGCTGACTCCTCTCATGCTCAGTTCTGGGCTGTGCAAATAATAACAATGCTTGTGAATTTTATGTGACTAAATATTTGTCTTCTCTACCGCTCCCTCAGAAATGTAGTCAAAGGAAGGGCAGGAGGACTCTGAGGGCATTAGGAGAATCGATAGGAATGCAGATGGATGAGAGGCCGTGCAACAGAGCAAAGCCTTTACCTTAATTTCCGAGAATTTGCTTGGTAGCCCAAACCTATAAAACTAGCCTAGGTCGTGACTGAAATGGTTGCATTTCAGGGAAAAATTCAGACCCCTCCCACATGGCATCAGCGCAGGGAAGGGTACAGGGTCACCAAGGGCTCAGGTATTTTGGGGTGAAAACAACAGAGTTCTGCCAAGTGTCACAGGTGCCTATGACCTATCCCAGGAAGCAGGAATCTCATTTCTGGTTCTCAAGGAGCACAAAATCAATTTAAAGGCTCTTAATGTATAAATAGATACTTTTTGCCAAAATATCTTCTATGCTCATCCTCACCAACCCTGGGGGTTTATAGCCCATCAGAGTACTTATGTACAGTGGCACAGTCATAGCTGGCAAAATCATAAAATACAAGCAGTTGAGAAAAATAATAAAAGTTGCATTAATATATGATTAAAAAAGTAAATGAAAGTTCTAGAAGGCAGCCACCCCCTGAAAATTACTGCTGCTTAATCCTGTGGCAACCCTGGCACTCCTTCCTGGGTTGTTTGAGAGATACTGCCAAGGCCCAGACTCGCCACAGGCCTATTCTTCTTAATGGATTAGAACCAGCCCTCAGTGGCCTGAAATGAAAAAGCCCTTTGTAATCATTTGCTTGTTCCAGACCAACCTTCCTTAAATTCTTTCTCTCCCTCCTTCTCTCTCTCTCTGTCCCCCTCTCTCTTCCTCTCCTTCCCTTGTAAAATACAAGGCTAGACAATTGTGCAACTAGCTGCCTAACCTTTTGGAAATTATGCAAGTGCTTAAGGGCATGTGTCTGGTCTTCCATCCCAAATTATCTGGGAGGGAAAAATCTCAGTAATCTCCCTTTTCCCTCCTCTCTAGGTACTTCTTATACTACCCTATAGTACCGTCTCTCCAGAGTCTGTGGGGTGGGAGCAATAATTGTGGATTTTCCTCTAAGGAGTCAGAACAGAAGTAACAAGAGAGCTCGCTGGTTTTATATTTTTGGTAACAAGTGTAAAACAGTATGACCTCAAAGTCTGGAGTGAAAGATTGTTGCATAAAATGATTTTTAAAAAAAAAAAACCTTACAGATGCTGAGAAAGGGGTGGGGGAGGGGAAGGTAGTCTGGATGTTGGGGCATCCGTAAGGAAGAAGCAGCAAAGATAAATAAGGGAATCGCTTTTTCTGATGGGAGAAAATAAAAATTCAGGGAAGGATTTTGCAGGATCTGTGTGCTTTTAGATTGCTACGTGTTCAGCACACAGCCATAGAAGCAGGCCCAGGGTACTGCACAAGGGACTCAGGCAAGGCCTACAGACTGTCAGGGTAGCTAAAGAGGGGCTGTGTCACAATATCAGCTAGGACTTAGTACAGCCACCTTGACGGGAACGTAGGCTTCATGAAGATCAATCACATAGAAGACATGGGCCGGTGGGCCAGGGCTGGGGTGTTACCCCACAGTCACCAGGGACCCAGCCTTGTCTGGTCGTCTGTATTAACATTCCTGGACTATGACTTCCTCTTCATGGTCCAGGGTGGTGCTCAGGCTCCAGCCATCATGTCTCACCTCAGAAGTCACACCAACTCTGCAGTTTACCCTTCCTTGGCTAGACCTTAGTCATGTGGCCACATCTTCCTGTAAAAGACAGATTGAGCCGGGCGCGGTGGTGCGCACTTGTAATCTCAGTACTTGGAAGGTTGAGACAGGAGGATCGCAGGTTTGCAGCCAGCCTCAGCAACTTAGTGAGGCCCTCTGCAACTTAGTGAGATCCTGAACTGGGTGTAGCTCAGAGGCAGAATGCCCCTGGGTTCAATCCCCAGTACCACACACACACACACACACACACACACACACACACACACACACAAAATAAATAAAATAAAAGAGAGAGATAGAGAGAGAGAGCCAGCTAAAATATGACTTCAGATCATTTGAGAGAAAAGGAAGCCCCCATAACTGAGAAAGGTCATAGAAGTTCCTTGTGCTGGGGTGTTTGTTCACAAGGTAAATACTAAGTACCTGGTATGTTCAGGCTTTGCTTGAGGGGGTGGGGTAAAGGTAGACGCGTTGCTAGTCTTGAGAAACAGCCTAGCAGAAGGAAGATAGACAATAAAAGACAGTCAGTTGACACGGTGTGTTCTGTGCTCAAGTCTTCAGACGTAGCTGTAGTTAATGACAGGAGCAGGTAGTGTCAAGCGTAGCTGTGAGAGGCCCGCGAGCATCGTGGACAGTCAGCCTGGCCTCTCTTTAATACAAAATCCTTTTATCAAACACTCCAACTGTCTGAGAGAAGGGGGAGGGGAGGAGGGGTGAAGTGAGCATTTAGGGGCCGGGGTCCACCCCAAGATCAGCCCCTGGGTTGTTCTTACCAGTGCCCATCAAGGGCCACAGGCACAGAAAGTCTAGAGTATGAGTCCCGAGTCCATTTTGTTTTCTGGGTGGAGAAGGATTTGGGGCTCTTACCTATGGTGAGGAATGATTCCACGGCTCCTCCAGGTGTTTGGAGGGCCAGTGGGGAACTTGGGAGAGCACAGGGAAGCAGCCTTTTCTTTCTCCCCTGACCTTCGGTGAGCAGCCCAGCCTGGCCTTGCTGGGAACTGGGCAGGTGCCCAATTCCAGTCCTCAGGTTGTAAGCAGGCGTGATTCTAATTTTTGTGTGTGTGTGTGTGTGTGGTACTGGGGATTGAACCCAAGAGCGTTCTACCTCTGAGCTACACCTTCAGTCCTATTTTATTGTTTATTTTTGAAAGAGTCTCACTAAGTTGCGGAGGGCCTGGTGTTGCTGAGGCTGGCCGCGAACCTGCGATCCTCCTGTCTCAGCCTCCCAAGTACTGGGATTACAAGAGAGCGCCACCACCCCCAGCTGTGATTCTGAATTTAATCTGGAGCAGTGTCCCCACCCAGCACTTCCCACCATGGCTGTTGAGCATGCCCTCAAACTGTCTGAGGCTGAGGACCTGGTTTTTATTTTCAATTTCTATTTCCAGTCTGTCATAAAAATTAAATAATGTATTAAAAAATTAAATCAAGTCATACATAATATACATTAAGACTTCTGTTAGATTCAAGAGACATAAAATTGCTCTGTCTAAGTACTCTAAAAATTCAAAGGACTAACTCAGTTCCTGAACTTAGTTTGCCTGTAGCAAAGAATTCAAAGCCTTCGCTGCCAGCTCCCAAGGACTCGACTTCTGGCCTCACTATCCCAGAGGCGCAGGGTCGAAGGCCAGTTGAGAGCTGATGTCCTTCTCAGCTCCAAGTTAGGAAAATTCTGAAGGAGGAGGCAGAGGAGGCTCCCCCTGGGAAGACAGCTTTGCTGCTTGAATAGATTCCCCTACCAGAGTCCCCATGTCCCAGTTGAAAATTAAAAAAATTTTTTGTGGTAGCTGGGTGTAGTGGCACATGCTTGTAATCCCAGTACCTGGGAGGCTGAGACTGGAGGATCACAGGTTTGCAGCCAGCCTCAGCTACTTAGTGAGGCCCTCCACAACTTGGTGAGACCCTGTTTCAAAATAAAGAATAAAAAATAGGGCTGGGGGTGGAGCTCAGAGGTAAAATGCCCCTGGGTTCAATTCCCAGTAATTTTTTTTGTGGTACTGGGGATTGAACCCAGGGGTGCTCTCCACTGACCTACACCCCCAGCCCTTTTTACTTTTTATCTTGAGATGTCTCACTAAATTGCTGAGGCTGGCCTCAAACACGCCATCCTTTGCCTCAGCCTCCCAAGCACTGGGTTTATAGGCATGCGCCACCACCCGCAGCTCAGGTGAAAATTTCATTACATGCTAGCATAGCAACTAGAGAATTAAAGTCCCGGCTAACTGTAATCATTATGAGGCTCCCCTGCCTGAACACAGCACTGGGCACACACTCGTTTGCTTTGCACAGCAGAGGACCAGCCAGGCGGGTGGTGGTCTCCAGCTGGGCGGCGCAGGCAGGAGGGTCACCATGGACTCTGTTGCAGTTCTCCAAGGAGAGGCACGTCATGGACAGGACCCCTGAGAGGCTGAAGAAGGAGCTGGAGGAGGAGCTGCTGCTGAGCAGTGAGGACCTGCGCAGCCACGCCTGGTACCATGGCCGCATCCCCCGACAGGTACCTGCTCATGTCCCCAGGCAATGCCAACTTGATGGCCCTGCTGGGTCCCTCTCCCAGGTCACATGAGAGCAAGCTCCAGTTCAGCCAAAGGCCAATACTCTAAAGTGATTTCTTAGCCTGCCTCTAAGGAGACTTCCGGAAAAGCAAAGGTCAGGAACCCAAAGCTCATTTCCACATGCCAGTGAGTGGATACAGGAAAAGCCAGTATCGCGGCAGGCAGGAGGCTGCAGCCTCAGGGTCAGTAACCTGAAGAAGTATGCAGTCACAGGGCTGGGGGTCAGATAACTGAGCTCCTGGCCAGCCACCACAGCCTCCGACCATTCCCAACCTGCCTCCTTTAAGGTGGCAGGCAGCTTACCTTTAGGGCACCCAGCGCAGACTCACTCACGAGGCTGCCTCCCTGAGGGGGCAGCAGTATTCACCTCTTCTCTCTTTCTCCCCTCCACCCCCATCCCATGACCCAGAGACAGGAAAAAAGGGTTATACCAGTGACCACAGACACATGGCCAGAAAATGCTTTCTGTTGATTCTCATTTTGGTGATCACCATGAGTATTGTTTTTACTTAATACTATACAAATTGAAAAATAGATTAAGTCTGCAAGATTGAAGTGTACAATTCCTCTTGGGTTTTTATTGTAACCCTGTTCTGGTCAATTATTAACCAAGGACAACACAACAGGAAATGGGTGGGGGGCCATCATGTTGTAAATTAATTTTCTTAGTGTAGCAGATTTCTCAGCACTACTGAAGAAATCATTATTAATATTCTAACTTTTTTAAGTTTAAAATTGATTGTAGAAAACATAGATAACAAAAAGAAAATTAAACTCTCATCCACAATCGTCTCTTTTGAAGAGAACTACCATGAACATTTTGATATATATCCCCCCTAGACCTCCTCAGTCAAGTAGGAGATGTACCACATGTGCTGTTTGTAGCCCATTTTCTTCACTTAATGACATGTCCTGGGAATTCTTGCCTGCTATGAAGTACTCTTGTGGACCAGTCTGTGTCATGTGTATGTCCATTGTATGCACACACCACAATTTATTGGGCACTTGGGGTGTTCCTAATGCTCTGACCAACATCCTTTAAGATAACTACTATATTCATACCTATAATTATTTCCACAGGCTCAATTCCAAGACATGGAATTTCTGTGAAAAAATATTTTTAAGGCAAAGATGCAATTTTAAGGTAACCATGGTAGCGTACTATTTTAAGCTAACTGAAGTATACCATAGATTGAATCCTGGGATATTCCAGAAAAATCATCAAAGTTTATTAAACTGATGACTGACACCACCATCCTTTTCCTTATTCTAATCATAAAATATGTTTACCACTGTCAGAAGTATAAATTTTCAGCAAAATTCCAGACCGGATAACTGAACACCATGATAATAATAATAATAGTTACACTATTTTATCCCCTTGAGTATTTGTAGCCACTCCATGGGTAATAATATTATTATCCCCATTTTATAGATGATGCAAATGCATCACAAAGAGATTATATAATTAGTCCAGTCATACAGCTGAGGCAGAATGCAAACCCAGGGCAGTGCGGCTACAGAAGAGCCAGGCTGCACCACAGTGTAAATCCTCCCTTTGCTGTAAGCATCGCCAGCATCATAGTTCGCTGGTTCTGAGCAGCCGCTGTGTCCCAGGCAGCGGACTAGGGCTTTGCAAATGTTAGGTGCGAATGGGTGACCCTCACAGTAACTCGGTGAAAGACCCCACCCTGACTTTGAGAACAAAGGCATAACTGGCACGTCCAGAATCCACCACACATCTCTGATGCCACATTTCTGCCTACGATTTCTCCTCCCATTGGCCAGGCCTAGAGAGGAACGATTTAGGAGGGGCTCTGAGGAGGGCTTCTAGAAACCAACCAATACCTTCCTTCTCTTCACTCCACCGGCTGGGAAGGGAAAAGCAGACCCGCCAGGCACACGTTTTCTAATTTCTTATTTTCTCTTGCTTACATCCTTCAAGTCCATGTAAATGTTTATTTCTCGTGATGCTTCCCTGACCATACCCCACCCCCCTCTTTTTTTGTACTGGAATTTGAACCCAAAGGCATTCTACCTCCAAGCTATACCCCAACCCTTTTTATTTTTTATTTTGAAACAGTCTCACTAAGCTACTGAGGCTGGCCTTCAATCTGCAAACCTCCTGTCTCAGCCTCCCATGCGATTACAGGCAGGAGCCACCACATCCGGCTTGACCATACTCGTTTAAAGGACAGCCCTTCTTGTCTCCCAGCGCTCTTTTTCCTTATCTTTACAGCATCTGACATACCATACCTGTTGCTGATATGTTCTCACTAAAAGCTCCACTAAAACAGAAGTGCCTGGGTGTCTGCTTTGTCACTGTTGGGTCCCCAGGGCCAGCAGTGGTGCATGATATAGAGAAGGTGCTCAGTAAAGAGTTCTCAGATTTGGCATTCAGCAGACTAAAGAGCAGACTGAGGAAGAGGAGGCGTGATGGCGCTGTATTCTATCAGTCTGGCAGCTCTGGAAGGCAGGTAAGTGCACCTTCACTACTCCTCACCCCCTACCGTTTTGCCCACAGGTGTCTGAAAACCTGGTGCAGCGAGATGGCGACTTCCTGGTTCGAGACTCTCTGTCTAGCCCCGGGAACTTTGTCCTGACCTGTCAGTGGAAGAACCTGGCCCAGCACTTCAAGATCCACCGCACGGTCCTGCGGCTCAGTGAGGCCTACAGCCGCGTGCAGTACCAGTTCGAGATGGAGAGCTTCGACTCCATCCCTGGCCTGGTGCGCTGCTACGTGGGCAACCGGCGGCCCGTCTCCCAGCAGAGCGGCGCCATCATTTTCCAGCCCGTCAACAGGACGGTGCCCCTGCGGTGCCTGGAGGAGCGGTATGGCACCTCCCCAGGCCTGGCCTGGGAGGGCAGCCTCACTAAGGGAAGGCCAGACGTGGCCAAGAGGCTGAGCCTCACCATGGGCAGCGTCCAGGCCCGGGAGCAGAGCTTGCCCAGGGGAAACCTCCTCAGGTGGGTCAAGGCCTCCTTGGGCGGTGTCAGGACTGTGATGCCACTCAGGGTGCCTGATCTTAGTTTAGCAGATGAGGATAGAGAAGAGAAACAGCAAAAGACATTAATCAGAAGGCCCAGTGTTAGGGCCTGGCACAGGGGTACACGCCTGTAATCCCAGCAACTAGGGAGGCTGAGGTAGGAGGGTCATAAGTTCAAGGCCAGCCTGGGCAATTTAGCTAAGACCTTGTCTCAAAGTTAAAAGGGCTGGGGATGTAGCTCAGTGGTAGAGCACCCCTGGGTTCCATCCCTAGTACTAAAAGAAAGAAAAGAAAAATGCCCAGTGTTAGTGGGATAGCTGTCACCAAACAGTGCACAATTAGTCCCTAGCTGAGTTGTATCAAAAGCAAATGGTGGCCGGGCGTGGTGGTGCACGCTTGTAATCCTAGTACTTGGGAGGCTGAGACAGGAGGATCCGGGTTCGCAGCCAGCCTCAGCTACTTAGTGAGGCCCTCTGCAACTTAGACCCAGTTTCAAAATAAAGAATAAAAAATAGGGCTGGGGGTGTAGCCCGGAGGTAGAATGCCCCTGGGTTCAATCCCTGGTACCACCAAAAAAAAAAAAAAAGCAAATGGTGCAGCTGGGTGTGGTGACACACACCTATAATTCCAAGTCATTTCATCTGAGCTGAAACTGTAGGTTTGCTGAGTGCAGGGACCCAGCAACAGTCCACAAGGGGGTTAGGGCCAAAGGCTCAGATTAGGGATCGGACCATATGGAAAGAGTGGCTGATTTGGTGGGAAAAGGTGAGAGTTCAAGATTCAGAGGTGTTTAGAGTATGGGGCTGTAGTCTGAATGAGGGAGACAAGAGCTGAGAGAACTGGGTTAGAAAATCAGGGCCTCAAAACATCACTGGACCAAGTGCAGTAGTGCATGCTTGTAATCACAGAGACTCGGGAGGCTGAAGCAGGAGAATCGCAGGTTCGAGGCCAGCCTCAGCAACTCAGTGTGACCCTGTCTCAAAATTATAAAATGCCAGGATGTAACTCAGTGGTCGAGCACTAGGATGTGCAAAACCCTGGATTCAATCCTCAGGACCCCCCCAACAAAATTACTGAGCCAGTGCCCTGTGTCGGTACAGGACCCGTCTCTCATGGAAGTCTGTGTGCATATTCTTCCACTGCGCAGGACAGAAAGGAAGGGAAGAGGCTGGGACGTAGCCTAGCCCAGCCCCTCTCCAGCTCCCAGCTCCTAAGCTTACATGTATAAACCGACATATTTTACTCTACTTGCTGGTTTTATGTCTGGACCAGGAAGAAATGTCACCAACTATAATTTCTATACTTCAAGAATTTAGAAGCAAAATTCAGGACTGTGTGAGTAACACAAATTACAGCTGTGTGCTGCCCAAGGCTCCGGCACATGTTAGTCACAGTGTGGCCGAGGCCCCGTGGCTCCAGGGCTGGTTTTGGCTGGCCAGCTGTGCAACCCTGGGCGAGCGCCTTCACTATGCTGGGCCTCCCTTCCCTCTATCCAGGAAGATGAAGTTGTGAGGGTTGAATGGTTTTAGATATGTAAAGTGCTTGGAAGAGAGCAAGCACCCAGCAGGTGCTAGGTAAGTGCTAATAATCCTAGTATTATTACTATCTGGAGGGGAATAGGAGGTGGAGGAGCTCAGGGCAGTTGCAGGCAGGAAGGCAAGAATAGAAATTTAGAAATCCTCCCTTTCTTGGTAAGATTGGACTTGCGATCCCTTAAAACATAAACACAGCACCTTGCACCTCTTCTTTTGATGCCTTTGGGAACAGGGGCTTCTGCTCAGAATGGAGCCCGAGCGTCCTTGGCTGCAGAGCACTGCACCACTCAGGCTGGCCGGGAGGAGTCACCTAGTCTGCCCCCAGTGATCCTGGTTAAAAACCTTAAGAAATGAAAGACAGGCCAAGGAAGCCTCTGAGTTGAGGAGGAGGCCTCACAACCCTTTCTGATTGCCCTTGGGAATGTAGAGCCTCCATTACCATTTGGCACCGGCAGCAGCCCGGAAATGGCTGAAGGTGGGGGGGGTGGGCAAAACATGAAAGGTGGCCCGATGGCCGCGGCTTTGCCCTGCTGCCCTCCAGCGGCTCCCCCACGTCAGCCCTGGCCCGGTGCCACCCGCCCTGACATCCAGCCCGCTGGTTGGCCCAGAGTCAGACCCAGGCAGAGGCGTGTGCACTCAGCCAGGTTGCATTCCATGTGTCCAGCCATTCCAGGCCCCTGGAGTCTGACCAATGGATTGGGGTGGTCAATGCTTAGATAGCACCTCCCAGAGGCCACTTCCATTGAGTTTGCACTTTGTCCTGCCTCATCTCTGAGGGAGTGCTGGACTTTCTCTGTTGCTGGGAGTTTGGCATTTTTTTGATTTGTTTCTTTGGTGCTTGCAAAGGTAGGGAAGAACAGCACGATTTCTGTAGCATGAGAATATTTTAATGTTTGTGGAAAGTCAGCTACAGTTCATTGCACTTGGCTGGTGTGATGCCTTTTTCTCCAGCCAGAGAGATGCCACTGATTGGTGTTGATTAGAGAAATTCCCAGTTCAGATTGGAAAAGGGCAGAATGGACGGTGAACACACGGGAAGCCGCCTTCCACCTTTTCCCTGTGTGCTGTGTGTGCGCCTCCCGCCTCCCAGTCGCTGCCGCTGACTGACCATGGTCTGCTTTGGGGCTCAGTGGGAGGAGGCAGTCTGTGAGTCCCCCAGGCAAGCAGGACGGGTGTGACAGCCACCCCTGCAATCCTGCAGCGTACTTGGGGGATGCTGAGGTTTGCACTGAAACGGAAAGTGCCCCTCAGGTTCCTTCCAGCTGACACTGTGAAGCATCGTGGAAAACGCATGTTAGTTAAACAAGTCACTCCCCCGGGGACTGAAAGTAATTTTAGGCTCTGTTAAAAGTACACATTCCAGTTCATCAGATTTTTCCCAAGAGCATTGTGAAACTTTTACCCTGCTCTGTTCAACAGGATGGAAGGGCTCAGAGGAAGCATCCTAGGACTTAGCCGCCTTGGTCACGGGGATGCGGGATGGCGCACGCAGCACATTGTGTATTAATTGCCCCATCAGTAATTCCTCCTCCGTGGACATGCCTTTACTGTTAGGGTATGCGGAGCACTCTCATTCTGAGCAATTTTCTTTCTGTTTTTAAACTTTCCATGACGTTGCCTGGAAGTTTTATGACTTAATGACTTGTTTCTGCCTGGTTTGTCTTTGGTTTCAGGAATAAAGAGAAGAGCGGCAGCCAGCCCGCCTGCTTGGACCACATGCAGGACAGAAGGGCATTAGCCCTCAAAGCCCACCAGTCGGAAAGTCACCTGCCAATCGGTATGTCCTTGGAAGTTCTGGGGCGGGGGGTGGCGGCATGGCCCTGATTCCCTTCAGGCTGTTGCCCTGTTCCATCTGTCACCTAGTTTGAAAATGACCTAAGGCCTCATACCTGCAGCTTAGAGGGGAAAGGGTTTGTGAAACTATCTGGTTGCAAGGCGCTGGGTTGGATGCTTTATCACGTAAGCTTTTGAACCTTGTAACAAGCCTTCAAGATGAGCACGATTATCCCTATTTTGTAACTAAGAAAACTGAGGCACGGAGAGGTGAAGTAACTTATCCAGAGTCACCTAGCATTCGAACCCAGGTTTTCTGATTCCAGGCCCGTTGTGTAGATGGCAGACTTAGTCCCCTCCCTTGGCAGAGGGTGGATGGGTGATCCTGGGGCATCTGGTGGACAGATGTCCAGAGAGACCTCTTGCCTTCTCCGTTTTCCTTCCATGACCAGAGGAGTGATAGGCATGGTACGTGCGGAATGATATAAGTAAACGCATCAGCAGGAGCTGGGATCGGTTTGTTCCATTCATAAGTGACCTTCCATGGGGCACAGTGGTATTTCCTAATGTCCCTTTGTAAGCGTCTTCGGTGGGTTATCTCAACATCTCTGTCTCCCTTTCCTGTGTCTTAGCTCTCCTGTAATGCTGCCGGGACCCACCCTGGCTCTGAGTGTCTCGGGAACCTTTCTGCTCTGTGGCTAAGGACTTCTGTCTCTTAGGGCGAGACTGCAGTGCTCACTGCCTTCCGAGATGAACGCACTTTCTCTTCTGACTCTACCAACTTTCTGTGGCCATAAAATGATGTCACTGCCCAGCCATCCCAGGCAGTGCCTGGGGTTGAGAGTTGCCCCAGAAGTGTGGGGTGGAGCCGTTTAGCCCTCACAGTATTCTAGACTGCTCTAGATGGTGCTGGGGACCGGCATACTGTTTACTTTGGGGAGTGAAAATTGAAACCCAAGGGCATGACTGAGGGCCAGGAGCTGTCATGCCACTCTAGTTTTGTTTGTTTTCTGTTCTCCATACAGCTGAGCTTTCTCTGACCTTCTCTTATCCTCCACAGGCTGTAAGCTGCCCCCTCAGTCCCCGGGTATGGAATCAAGTCCCAGCCCAAACTCACCCGTATTCAGGACGGGCAGCGAGCCCACGCTAAGCCCAGCGCTGGTTCGGAGGGTGTCTTCAGACGGCAGGGCAGGGGAGGCGCTGCGGGGGTCGGACAGCCAGCTGTGCCCCAAGCCACCCCCCAAGCCCTGCAAGGTGCCCTTCCGCCAGGGTCCCTCCTCCCCGGCCACCTGGCTCAACTCAGAGGCCAACTACTGTGAACTGAACCTAGCCTTGGCCGCAGGCTGCGACAGGGTTGCAAAGCTGCCCTCAGGAGCCCAGGGCAGCCGCATGGAACTGCTGACCACCACACAGAAAGAGCCGCCAGGGCCCCGGAACTCTGGCACCAACTACTTGATCCTCGATGGGGATGATGGGACCAGACCGTGGGAACCCCCTGCAGCACAGACGGACGAGGGGCAGGAGGACAAGGACAAGTTTGTGACGCCCCTCCTGGAGACGGTGTCCTCCTTCAGGCCCAATGAGTTTGAGTCCAAGCTCCTTTCTCCAGAGAACAAGCCCCTGGAAATAGCAATGCTGAAGCACGCCAAGGAGCTGTTCATCAACCACGACCCCAAGGTCATCGCCCAGCACCTGCTGAGCGTGGACTGCAAGGTAGGGGGTTCCTGCTGCCCCACGAAGGGCTGTGAGGGGCTCTGCGTGGCCTCGCTCCACCAGGCCAGGTCTGCAGATGATAGGGGTGTGGGGCTTATTTACAGGGTGGAACCACAGTTGGACAACCTTTGTCCTGGCAGGAAGCTGTAAACTTCACCTTGGACAGAGAGAGGGCTGGGTCTGCCCCACTCCCACCCCTGCTGGTGCAGCTGCCTGCAGAGTCCTCCTCCTCCCACCCATGCTTAGTTAAAAATTCTTCCCCGGCCCCAACCCCGGCAGAGCTGGTAAAGCCAAAGCCAAAGGAGAAAAAATTGTAGATGAAAATGTCATTTCTGCAGTAATAGACCTCGATTATTTTTATTTCACTATACTTTATATACATTATATATTTATTTTGTTATTAAGATGGTCTTTAGGACAAATAAATACTTTTAAGTTATCTTGATTTTTTATAACTGCTCAATTTAGAGAAAAACAAAATATTTATCCTAAAGACCATTTTAGTAACAAAATAAATATGTAATATATATATGTATAATGAAATAAAAATAACTGAGGTTCTGCTACTCCAGAAATGACACTTTCATCTAAAATCTAACTCTCCTTTGGCTTTGGCTTTACCATTGGAAAATGCAGATTAAAGATAAAATCACATAAAATCCTTTTTCCTGATGATCACCATTGACAACACGGTGTATGCAAAATGTCACATTACCATTTGCTCTGCAAATAGATATATGTAAATAATGTTTGCATAACCTTCATCACACACGTGGCACTGGTCTGTACATTTTTTTCCAAACCCGGAGTCTTTCACTGAACAGCATATCATGACTGTCTTCCGTGTGACTAAACACATCATTTTTGATAGGAAGCATTTCTTTCAGGTGTGGGTGGCTTTTGTTCATAGGCGGTCCCAAGGCAACTTCATCCTTATGACAGGTGTCTCAGGCTGGGAGCTCAGCCACCTACTCAGTGGAAAGCGGCTGGTTCCTGGGCATCTGGGCAGCAGACAAGGCCTCAGAAATTTAAAGCCCCTTTTCATTCCTAGCTTAAGGAAATCAATTAGCTTGCAAAGGGCAGGGCTTATTTATTTATTTATTTATTTTTTTTTTTGCGGTACCGGGGATTGAACGCAGGGGCGTTCTACCTCCGCGCTACACCCCCGGCCCTATTTTTTTATGCTTTATTTTTGAAACTGGGTCTCATGAAGTTGCAGAGGGCCTCACTAGGGAGAGGGAGAGAGAGAGAGAGAGGAGAGAGGAGAGAGAAAGAGAGAGAGAGAAAGAGAGAGAGATATCACGCGTGCGCGCATGCGTGCTGAGGTTGGCCGCGAACCCGGATCCTCCGGTCTCCGCCTCCCAAAGTACTGGGATTATAAGCGTGTGCCACCATGCCCGGCCAAGCAGGGCTTATTTAAAATCTGGATATCCCTTCCTGAGTCGGTAATTGTGACTGGAAATCCAGCTCTGAGCACCCTCACCAGAATGGCCTTAAGGAACACTAGGTAGCTGCTGGCCGTCCTGGGGATAAGAAGCCTCTTCCTAAAAACAGGGTTGAGGGGTAACTAACCAGCACATCTTATTGCCCGGCCCCAGGGACGGGGGGTCCGTGCTGGGGCAGGGGCACCTCTGCTATGCAGGCCCTGACAAGAAAGCCAGAAAACTCTGCTCTGGAAGAGCAAGGGGTTGCTGGCTCGATCTCTGGGTGTCCTTGGGCAGTGCTCACAGATGATCAGAAAATTTGCTATGCTAAGTCCTTACCTCACTTTAAAGCAGGCTAAACCTGTTTGGAGGTAAGAGAACTGAGGATTTCTGTTCCAGGATTTCTCTTCCTGGAACCTCCAGAAACAACCAGTGTCTCTCCAAGAACACTTGTTCTCCACCCATAGCAATGGCAGCCAGACAGGGCCACCCAGGAGCCAGAGCAGGCGCCGGGCAGCGTCTGGGCCCCATGTGCCCGGTCCCACCAAGCACATGGCCAAGGGAAGATACCCAGAAAGCCATCAGGACAGTGGGTGGTCCTGATAGCCATGGAGGCTACATGCCCAGCAGTGTCCAGCCCTCCTCCCGCAAGGGCCCACGAGGGGCCCCGAAACCCTCCCACAGTGCCCGCGGTCATCTCGCTCACCCAGGCCTGGAGCATGGCTGCTCTTGCACCTGCTCCTCGGCCTCTGAGGAGCGACTGCCCGAGTCTGAGTCCTGCCTTGGCCACGTGGCTGCAGGTTCTTCCTCTCCCCATCTAAAGATGGCAGATGGGCCACCCAGGAGGTCAGTGAGGACCAATGGAGATAATGTGTGTAAAGCCCAGGGCACCTTGCTTGGCCCAGAGTGAGCACTGGGTATCTCTTAGGGTTATATCTTCAGCCTTGATTGAGTGCCTACTGTGTGCCAGGCCAACTCCTAGTCTCCATGTGCGTGGGATGGAGAGGTGATACAGAAACCTGGATCACAGCCTGGGTGGGATGTGCTCTGCAGGGAAGGCACGGGGCCATGGTCCTCTGGGCAGGGCAGCCTGAGTCTGGAAGGCTGAGTAGTTGGCCAGATGGATGCAAAAAGCATCTTACAGCTGACAGAAGGGCACCTGTGCAGAGACCAGGAGAGAGGTCGGTTTACAGAGAATTCACTGTAGGTTAAGGAGGTAGGGATGGGGTAGGATGGGGAGGACCTGACAGTTCTTTTCTTCAGTGATTCTAAGTCTCTACTTTTGGGTTCCTGCCTTCAAAGCATCTTCTCATTGAGTGAGGGAGGCAGACCGAGTGTGTAGGTACCCATCGGAGTCCTCTGGGCTGCAGGTGGCAGAGCCTGGCAATCTCATTTTAGAAGGCCCCTTGGCAGTGGGCAGGAGGGCCAAGCCAGGGCCCTGTTGGGGATTCCCTGTATCACTGCAGCAGCCTTCAAGGCAGTGGGATGGGGAGGAATGGGCAGAGCTGGGACAGCGAAGACTTGGAGGGCAGAGGGAGGCTGGAATGGTGGCATGGGTGCACCTGTCAGGGAATGCCCTACGAGCTCCTCCTTGCTCTGCCTCTGTGAGTCGCGCCACCCCAGCATCTCCAGAGTACCTAAGCTAGCACCACAGGGTGGCCCACCTTGTCCTGCAGCTCAGCTCAGCGCAAGCTGGGGTGGCCTCTAGGACCCAGGGATGGATGTTTATGCTGAAGACAGACTGGAGGCCTCTCTCTCTCAGACCAGGGATTGCAGGATGCCTGCTGGTGTTTCCAGAACAAATCTGAATCGGCGAGGAGCCTTTCAGTCTCATCACAGAGTGTGCATGGACTAGAGGGCACCCCACAGCCGTAGGGGCTTGGGAGCTCTGGTAGGACAGCTGTCTGCTGTCTTACCAGACATGAGTGAGGAGTGTCACGAGTGAGGAGGTGTGCAGGGTGTGCATTCCGGCTCCTGACCAAGGTCAGGGTGTAAATCTCTTTCCCAAGACCAGGCCAGAGTTCTTTCCACTTCCACATGGCCCATGATTTATAACTTATACTTTCAAATAGATTTGGGGGGGTTAAGATCACTTGAATCCTTCACAAAGTCCTTTAGAAAAGTTGTGTTAGCCAAGGGGAAACTGAGGCCCAGAGAGCACAGAGGAGGATGCAGAACACATTCCATGTCCTGTTCTGGGGTTCACCTCTGGATAGCTAGTCCCACAGGCACATCCCCAGGGCTGGCAGTGGCTTCTCTGCTTAGCCACAGAAGTTAAGGGTCAGAGTTAATAATATTGCCTAAACTTCCAGATGTTTTCTGTGGCCTATTATGAAGACATCTGTGCTGCTCACATGCCTGAGATAATTATGGTCAAGGACAAGTCCACCAGACAGAGGAGAGGAATTGTCCCATCCCTGCCGTGTGTCCAGGCTTGGGCACCTTTAGCTCTGTCAGTCTGTCAGCATGCTGTGAGGGGTCATAGCACTGTTGTAGAGATATATTAACTCAGTAATAACATTTCAATGTAACATGCATGTAATGAGTATAAATGATCAATTGATACCTGATTCTGATATACTGTGATTACATACTAGAATTGAGATGAGGTGAGAGCTCACTCGAAAAGGAAACCTCTCAGGAGGAGATGTGGGTATGTTTGAGACTTTGGGTTTCAAATCACTATACATGTTTTTAATAGTTTCCAGACGTACAGTGCATTTACTGCACCCAGGAGAGGCGTAATTAAGGGTAAGAGCAGCCAGCCACGACTGTTAAGTGAGAACATGAATGGCAGAGCCCACAGGAGAAGGAACTTGGCCGGGACTCTGCTTCTCCGCTGCGGGGGACAGTGGGCTCCGCGCACACAGCGCTGCTGTTGGCAGCAAACTCTCACAGCGGGATCCAGCCTGTCTCAGACAAAAGCTCAGAGAGCTAAACTGTTCTCAGGCTGGGCAGGGGCATGTCCCACATCTGCAGATTCTGTAGGCCACTTTAGGTGTTTCCCTGTTTTCTTTTATCCCGTTTACATTTTAGTATGTATATTAAAATGCCCCCAAATATCATATAAGAACCATATTTTTGTGGCTGCTCTTGAAGAAATGTGACAAGCACAGTGCATTCCCATTGTCCCAGTTTAGCATGTTTCTTTTCATGTGCTAAATCCATGCCGGGGCCAGCCCACTTCCTGACCCAGTGAATTTCAACTTTGCTCCTGACAGGTTGCTAGGATACTTGAAGTCTCGGAAGAGATGAGGAGGAACATGGGCGTGAGCTCAGGGCTGGAGCTGGTCACCCTGCCTCATGGACACCAGCTGCGCCTGGACATAATCGAAAGGTAAGCGGTGTGTCCTCTGCCTTTCCAACTCTCCACTCCTTGCAGCAGCAGAGCAGCGGGTTTCAGAGGAAGAACAGCTGCACCAGCCCCCTCTGGTGAGCTGTGTCACTCCAGGTCGCGGGGCCCCAGGGGACTCTTCTCAGAAGCTTGAGCAGGAGGTTTTCTGGAGATGCACAAAGAGACAGTGCAGCACAAGTCAGGGACAAAGAACTCCTTCCTGGTCCTGTTCTGAAAGGGGGTGGCTCATTGCCCAGGGCCCGACAGGAGCTGCAGGCCACAGAAACATCCCTGCTCCCTGGCCCTCCAGCCCCTCAGGAGCTGTGCACCTTCGTCCCTTAAGTTGCCGGAGGAATTCGGTGGTAGTTGGTGGGAAGAACAGACTCTGAACAACGTTTTCTTTGAGGGGTAGACAGAGGGGAGTCAGAGGTCAGCTGATGCTGGTACTCAGCCCTGGGCCTACAAAGCGGCTGGCCTCTTCTCATGAAAAGCCAGCACCTGGGTATCCATTAAAATGTGTAGCGCAGAGGTAGAACACCCCTGGGTTCAATCCCCAGTACTGCAAAAAAAAAAAAAAATGCACATATGTAAGCCAGGCACGGTGGTGCACGCTTGTAATCCTAGTACTTGGGAGGTGGAGACTGGAGGATCTGGGTTTGCGGCCAGCCTCAGCTA
>PVJS01001343.1:0-20739 GCA_004027185.1 Glis glis | reverse complement strand
GGTGTAGTGCACAGGTAGAATGCCCCTGGGTTCAATTCCCAGTACCACCAAACAATCAATCAGTCAATAAATAAAATGCACATATGTGAACATGGGATGTTTAGAAATTAGAAAGACACACAGAGAGGCATGTTTTTAAGAAAAGCACAGAACTAGATTTTCATAATACTACAAAAGCCAGCCTTTTAGCACTTTTTTTTTAAAAGTTGATTTAGGCAAGACTGTCTTGTTATCTTTGTGTGTGTGTGTGTGTGTGTGTGTGTATGTGTGTTACTGGAAATTGAACCCAGGGGCATTCTACCTCCAAGCTACAGCCCAAAGCCCTTTTTTTTTTTTCTCGGTTGTACTGGTAGTTGAACACAGAGACATTCTACCTCTAAGATATACCCCTGGCCCTTTTGTTATTTTTTTGCTTTGAAACAGGGTCTCACTAGGTTGCTGAGACTGGCCTTGAACCTGCAATCTTCCTGTCTCCCAAGTACTGGGATCACAAGTATGTGCCACCACACTTGGCATTCCCAAGCCCTTTTTATTTTTTTGTTTTGAAAATGGGTCTCACTAGGTTGCTGAGAATCTCACTACTTGCTGAGGCTGTCCTCAAACCTGCAATCCTCCTGTCTCAGCCTCCCAAGTACTGGCATTACAAGCATGTGTTACCACGCCCAGCTATAACTGTTTCTTAAGTTTTCGTTCTTTTTTGCGGTACCAGGGATTGAACCCAGGGGCATTCTACCTCCGCGCTACACCCCCGGCCCTATTTTTTATACTTTATTTTGAAACCGGGTCTCACGAAGTTGCGGAGGGCCTCACTAACTAGAGAGAGAGAGAGAGAGAGAGAGAGAGAGAGCTGAGGCTGGCCGCGAACCCGGATCCTCCGGTCTCCGCCTCCCAAAGTACTGGGATTACAAACGTGCACCACCATGCCCGGCTTAAGTTTTCTGTTTTTACAACCAACGCCCCAGTTGCTGTGACTCTGCCCATGACTTTCCATGATGTTCTTCATTCAACTCTCTGTGAAGACAGAAATGCTCTTATCTGCACTGGCCATCATGGTAGCTGTTAGGTTGAATGCTGAGCCAGATGAGGATTGGGGAACAAAACTTTATTAGAGCATTTACCAGCAGATGGACTAAAACCAAAGTGGTGCCAGCCCGGAAGGACAGGGTGGGAGTACTACTTATAGGGGAGGGGTCTACAAAACCCACAAAGATCTGCAAACCTGACCAGAGGGGGTCAGTTTCAGTGGAGCCAGGTGAGGTCAGCTTGTCCTGGCCAATGGTCATCTTTAGCACAGCACAGCCTCTACAGAAAACCAGACAAGAAAACCACGAAGGGCAGCTGCCTCAGGGTGGGGGGAGCTGCCACAACCAGTCACTGCAGCCTGGCTCTACTGGGATCAGATTGTATTGTTCTAACAGTAGCCAAGAGCCACATGTGGCTTCTGGGTACCTAAAACATAACTAGGCGACTGGGGAATGAAATGTTTTTATTATTTGCTACGTGTGTGTGTGTGTGTGTGTGTGTGTGTGTGTGTGTGTGTGTGTGGTTCTGGGGATTGAACCCAGAGGCATTCTACCTCTGAGCTACACCTCTAGCCCTAATTTATTTTTTGTTTGGGAACGGGGTCTCATTAAGTCGCCAACAGCCTCACTAAGTTGCTAAGGCTGGCTTTAAACCTGCGATCCTCCTGTCTCAGCCTCTCAAGTACTGGGATTACAGGAGTGCGCCATCACGCCCAGTTTATTATTTGCTATTTTAAGAGTAAACAGCCACATGCAGTAGCGGATGTCAGCCCCTGGGAAGTGAACACTGCGTCTCAGGTCAGCTTTGGTGGGTTGGTACAGTTGCTTTGGCTACAAAGCTGGTAAGACCCCTGTGCCACCATTGCTTTGGCCTCACAGCTGCAGATGCATCCCACAGAAAACATTCAGAATGCTGAGTGGCGACTGGGAGGAAGGAGGTTGGGAAGAGGCCCTGTTGAGGCACACCTGTGGCTAAGGCTGGGGGGAATTCCAGATCCTCCTCCTCCTGCCCACACCTCGGAACTCTTCCTCTGCTCAGAGGCCTGGCTCTTCAGTTCCCCTGACTTCCCTCTGTTGTTGTCTGGGCCACATGGTCACCGTTTCACTTCTCCATCTCTCATGTGATACATTTAGCCTGAAAACCACCAAGGTTCTGGCCTATTCTATGAGCAGTTCAGGTCCTGGACTGCAGGCTGGGGCTTCTGGTTGTTTTCTCACTGTTGCTGTTGTCAGCATTTGCTGCTTCGCCCTCCTGATGGCTGCTTGCCTGGGGTCTCACCCCTCAGCTAGTTTTCTATGCAGGGCTGACCTGTGGGGTCTACTTGGAGAGCCTGGGGAGTGGTTAGATTGATTTCAGTTTGTTAACCAAGTAAAGGCCAAGGTCAAAGGTTCCTGAACTGTCAAATGACATCACTCTCTTGCCTTTGAGAATCAAATACAAAGCCAACCTGCTGTGTGTGCTACAGACTCGCCACCCCGAGTCGTTCACCCCACAGTGGCATACCTAATGAGGTTCTGGGCAGATGTTGGGCAAATGATGGATATAATTACCGGGTAACCCTGATACAACACCAGTTCTTAAAAAAGGAGAACCCAAGCTGGGCACAGTGGCACACACCTGTAATCCCAGCTACTTGGGAAGCTGAGGCAGAAGGATGGCACATTTGAGGTAAACCTGACTCAAAATGAAAAGGGGCTGGGAGTGTAGTTCATTGGTAGAGCTCTTGCCTAGCATGTATGAGGCCCTGGGTTCAATCCCAAGCACAGGGGAGAAAAGAAGAAAAAAAAAAGGAAAAGAAAAGAAAATCAGGAAAAGAGAAATGGAGAAAAAGGAAACAGGCAAAATGAGTCAAGACAGAGGGAAAGACATACAAATTGAGACAACTTTAGTAACAAGGACTCTCCACTAGGTGCCTGTTATTTTTATGCCCCACACAGTTTCTGTTTCTCACAACTCTTGCTCCCATTTTATGGATGAAGAAACTGAGGAGTGGAGCAGTTAGGGATCAGCTTAAGGTCACACCCCAAGTGAGCAACATGTACATTCAAACACAAGCAAACTTGGAGGTGGAGGAGCTCTGGCTTCTCTATCAGACAATAGAGAACTAGTGATGCTGGGCTCTCTCTGGCTAAATCACTGCTGCCTTCTGCTCACAGAGGGACAAGAGACCAGCACGCCTGGGCACACACAGCATGCGTGTGGAGTGGCATCCTCAGCTGGGAACTTTCAGGATGATGCGGCCTTGGAGTGTCAACGCATGCTGTATTTTAGTAACCATAGCTATGAATCGGGGCTTCACCTCCAGCAATCATACCAGAGCCTGGAAAGAATTTAGTTGAGGCAATTCTGGCCCAATGCGGTGAACTCCTGGGTCCATATTTACTAAGGAAGGAAAGACAGCCACAGTCTGTGCTTCCTGCCACCCTCCTACCCAACCACCGAATACTGGTTCCATTGTCATGTAGAGAAAAGATCACCCTGCTTCCTGTTCTGAGTCTGTGAGTTTGACTGAAGTAGTTCAGGATGAGAAAAGATTTTTGTTTTATTAGGGTCTGATTTTGTTCCCCCAGTACTAGGGATTGCACCCAGGGGCATTCTACCACTGAGCTACATCCACAGCCCTTTTTAGATTTTTTTTTTTTTGACACCTGATCCTGCTAAACTGCCCAGGCTCAAACTTTCAATCCTCCTGGGCTTGAAAGTAGCTGGGATTATAAGAATGTGTCACTGCACCTGGCCAGGGCCTGAATTTATAGGCAAATTCCTGCCCGTCAGCAGCTCAGTCTTTGTCCAATCTCGTTCACTCGGTGCCTTGTGACTGGGACTGCAGAACACCATTCCAGTTCTTCCTCCCCCGTTCTGATGCCTGCGTCATCTTCAGCATGTCCTTTCATTTTTCTCTCTTTCAGGGGCTCGGTGGTGGTGGCCCCAGAGCTCCCTGAGAGCAGGATTCCCAGTGTGTGTATCGATGGGCCTGTGTCTTCTTGGGCCTCTCCTGGCGGGAGGGTGCAGGGAGTCCATGCACTTCTGAGCAGCTTTGCCCAGGAGGTCCTCTTCATGACCCCAGATCCAGGGTTGAAATTGGCCCTGAGCTGGGACATTCATATTTTTGTTTTTGTGGTACTGGGGATTGAACTCAGGGACTCTCGACCACTGAGCTATACATTCCCTGCCCTTTTTGAGATAGGGTCTGCTAAATTGCCCAGGCTGGCCTCAAACTTGAGATCCTCCTGCCTCAGCCTCCTGAGTGGCTGGGAACACAGGTGTGTACCTCTGCAACTGATTGGCATCTTGACTTTTTACTGTATAGTGTACCCTCTGTGGCCCGGCTGAGGCCCTGCCACAGTCTACCTGCTTAGGGATGTTCTCTGTTAAAATGAGATGTCCAAACTCTCTGACCTGCTAGCACATTTCACAACAATAGCAGCAAATGGCACAAAAACAGTCATGTTCTTGGCCAATTTGGAGTGGTTTTCTTCTAGTTCCACTGACCTGGGCCTGACCACTGATCTCCCTCTCAGGCACAGCACGATGGCCATCGGCATTGCAGTGGACATTCTGGGCTGCACCAGCAGTTTGGAGGAGCGAGCAGCCACCCTCAATAGGATCATCCAGGTGGCAGTGGAACTGAAAGACACCATGGGGGACCTCTACTCTTTCTCAGCCATCATGAAAGCCCTGGAGATGCCACAGGTGAATTTCTGCTTGCTTCGTGTGGCCCCTCAGGCTGTGAACACTCAGTGTTCTGCAAAGAGGTCTGCCCACACATGCTGGGCAAATCCAACTGTTTTAGTCATTCTCAAAAGATAATCTTAGTGAAAGCTGCTTTGATTAGGGACAACCAGAGCAGTGTCTTAAGTTTTCAGCTCTGTTTATAAAAAACAGTGGATAGCCAGCTGCAGTGGTACACACCTGTAATTCCAGCTACTGGGGAGGCTGAGGCAGGAGGATCACAGGTTCAAGTCCAACCTCAGCAACTTAGGAAGGTCCTCTACAACTTAGTGAGACCCTGCTTCAAAATAAAAAATAAAATAGGGCTGAGGGGGTGTAGCTCAGATGTAGAATGCCTCTGGGTTCCATCTCCAGTAACACACAAAGAGAAGAAAAAAAAAGTTTGAGACCAGCTGGGGTTGTAGCTTAATGCTAGAGCACTTACTTGTCTAGCATGCACAGGGCCCTGGGTTCAATCCCCATTGTGGGGGAGGGGTACAGTGGGCAATGGTAATTGCTGACAGTCCAGGCTTTGATATACAGTAACAAGAATTATCCTCATGAACAGTCAATGTTCCTGGAGAGCCAGCAGGATGAAACATCTGGCTAAAGTGTGTCATGCAACAGAGAAACTGCTTCTGTCTGGATCAGCAGGCTTGTGGCCGGTTTGGGGTAATGACTGGGAAACAAAGGCATTTGGGAAGTGCATGTCGGAGAATCCCTTGAGTAGCTTGTCTCAAAGTATCATCCCCAAGTCACTAAAACAGACTACTGTTAAAAATTCAGATTCCAGGCTTACCTGCCATGTAATTCCCTAATAAGAAGTGCTAATATTGGACATTTGAATTTATCTGCATTGGCAGGGTTTTTTGGGATGAGTGTCCAACATGATAACCTGTATTTGAAAGCAAACAGGCCTCGTAGAGAAAGTCAGCTGCTATCTTTATGGCTCGGAATCCGCTTGCCTGGTTCTGTTCTTCCAAGCCTTAGGTGCTTGGGAGGGAAGTGGCACACCAGGGGAGACCCAAGAGGACAGTCACATCATTCTTATGTCATCATCCAGACCAGTCCTTCTGCCACAACCAGGAGGGGCCTGGCACAGACTCAGAGCTTTTTGGGAAAGACAGTGCTTCAGGGAGGGGGAGGGGACAGCCATGGGTATCGCTGGAGGAAGACCATTCTTGCCTTCCTCTTGGAGCACAAGGGACACTTAGAGGCCAGGGAAATGACTCTTAGCTCTGCCACTGACAGTTGGGAAACCCTGGGCAAGTGACCGCATCTCTTCTATTTTCTGATCTGCAAAACAAGGCCAAAATAGGGCTCATAGGAGCACTGTGAGGATTAAATGAAATTTCCTCAACTACCTCAGAGGGTTGGCTTTCATTCTCTAAATACTAGTCCCTTTCTTGTGGAGATTGAAGATGCTTAGGTTGCTGGTTTCATGGTGCAAGTAGGGCTGTTTTGGATGTCGAGGCAGTGGCATATGCTGGCATTGACTACACTGTTCCAAAAGAAGTGAAAAGTCAGGAGGTTTGGTGTCACAGGGTCTGAGCAGCCCTCTGTGTGTCTCAGGCATTACATATAGGCACCATTAAAGTGCTCTGTGTCATACTGCAACACCCTTACAGTACTACAGCCTCTGTACTGCACATTCAAGGATACCTGTCAACATTCAAAACACATGTGCTCCTTGGCCCAGCAGTCCCACTTCTGGAAATTTACCCTCCAGATATTTTCACAGATTTTCACCTTTGTAAAATCTTTATAATTCTGTAAGAGCAAAATATGTTTAAAACTTACCTATAGAATATACTATGGCTTATCCATACAGTGGAACTTTTTATTTTTAAAAGATATCTGTGAGCCGGGCGTGGTGGTGCACGCTTGTAATCCCAGTGCTTGGGAGTCGGAGACCGTAGGATCCGGGTTCGCGGCCAGCCTCAGCTACTTAGTGAGGCCCTCCGCAACTTCGTGAGACCCGGTTTCAAAATAAAGGATAAAAAATAGGGCCAGGGGTGTAGCTTGGAGGTAGAACGCCCCTGGGTTCCATCCCCGGTGCTGCAAAATAAATAAATAAATAAAAGATATCTGTGTATAGATACACACACATACAAGCAGTTAAAGAGAGGAGTTGTCTCTGGGCTGGGCCATTAAAGGAATGGCTAGGGGGAGGTAGGGCTTACTTTTACTTTTTCTCTGTACTCTCAACTGCCTTTGACATTTTTACCATGTGCATTTATCACCTATTCCAAATATAAGAAGAAAGGTAATTTTTAAAAAGAGCCTTTCCCAAAACAATAACACCTTTCTTTCTTCCAGATCACAAGGTTGGAAAAAACATGGACTGCCCTGCGGCACCAGTACACCCAAACCGCCATCCTCTATGAGAAACAGCTGAAGCCTTTCAGCAAAATCCTGCACGAAGGCAGAGGTGAGCGCAGGAGGGCGGCTCCCGGTGGCTGTCCCCTTAGTGTCTAAGTGCGGTGGGTGGTATCTGCTCTGTTAATCAGAGTGGCTCCGGGGCATCTTAGAAGTCCCTGTGTTGTCTGTGGGACAGCGGCACCAATGCTTCTGCCAGGTGACAGCCTCAATGTGGAACTAACAAGACACAGGCTACCCGTCTCCTCATTCTGATTCACTTTCACAAAATATGATACAGAAAACTTTACTCCTTGTTCTTCAGAGTCCACGTGTATCTCCCCAAGCAACGTGTCGGTCCCACTGCTCATGCCTCTTGTGACCTTAATGGAGCGCGAGACTGTCACTTTTGAAGGAACTGACATGTGGGAAAAAAATGACCAAAGCTGTGAAATGATGCTGAACCACCTGGCAACAGCCCGACTAATGACTGCGGCTGCGGACAGGTACCGGGTGAACGCTGAGAGGATCCTGGCAGGTAGGAGCTGGCTTTTGCAAGGCATTCTGGGTAATAATTGGAATGAAGGCATGAAAGAGCACAGATGCCCTCAATTAGAAAACAGACCAACGAGGAAGGATTAAGGCATGGGAATTCCATTTTCTATGATTGTTCATTTCTTCCTCTTAATTCCAAATAAGTATCCTGTTCTTCCTGTCTTATGTGTCCTTTTGTGACAGTAGTATAAAATAAATGAAGAAACCATGTCAAGAAAGAATGCCCACCATGGGTACTTCTAATAAGCAGGATTGGAGAAGGTGGTGGGCCAACGTGAGAAGAAGTTTTATTTAAACTTTATTTACTGGCATTCCTCTTCTTTCCCAGTCACACTAGCAAGTGAGCTCCTCTTACAGTCAATAAATGTAATTCATCACATAAACAGAATCAACGACAAAAAACACATGATCATCTCAGTAGGTACAGAAAAGGTATTTGACAAAATACAACACCCATTTATGTTAAAAACATTGAAAAAATTACGGATAGAAGGAACTTATCTCAACATTATAAAGGCAATATATGATAAACACAATGCCAATACCATTTTGTGTATGTGTGTGTGTGTGTGTGTGTGTGTGGTATTGGGGATTGAACCCAGAGGCAGTCTATCTCTGAGCTACACCCCCAGCCCTTTTTATTTTTTGTTTTGAAATAGGGTCTTGCTAGGTTGCTGAGAGTCTTGCTAAATTGCTGAGGCTGTCCTTGAACCTGCAATCCTCCTGTCTCAGCCTCCCAAGTGCTAGGATTATAGGCATGCGCCACCACACCTAGCTGCCAACATCACTCTGAATGGGGGAAAAATTGAAAGCATTTCCTTTAAAATCAGGAAGAAAGCAAAGATGCCCACCATCACCACTCTTATTCAATATAGTTCTTGAAATCTTAGCCAGAACAATTCAGCAAGAGAAGAAAATTGAAGGGATATAAATAGGGAAAGAAGAAATAAATTTATTTCTATTTGGAGATGACATGATTCTGTACTTA
The DNA here is from genome assembly GCA_004027185.1 of Glis glis. NCBI lineage: Eukaryota > Metazoa > Chordata > Mammalia > Rodentia > Gliridae > Glis > Glis glis. Next base: position 12,104 of record PVJS01001343.1, on the reverse strand, counting down.
AGAAGATCCAAAAAGGCTGGGCATGGTGGCGCACGCTTGTAATCCCAGTACTTTGGGAGGCGGAGACCGGAGGATCCCAGTTCGCGGCCAGCCTCAGCTCTCTCGCTCTCTCTCTCCCTGTCTCTCTCTCTCTCGCTCTCTCTCCCTCTCTATCTCCTTAGCGAGGCCCTCTGCAACTTCGTGAGACCCGGTTTCAAAATAAAGTATAAAAAATAGGGCCGGGGGTGTAGCACAGAGGTAGAACACCCCTGCGTTCAATCCCCGGTACCACACACACACACACAAAAAAAAGAAGATCCAAAAAACTCAACCAGAGGACTTCTAGAGCTGATACACAAATTCAACAAAGTAACCAGGTACACTATCAACTTACAAAAATCAATAGCTTTTTTTTTTTTTTTGTGGTACTGGGGTTGAACCAAGGAGTATTCTACCTTCGAGCAACATCCCCAGCCCTATTTTTTATTCCTTACTTTGAAACAGGGTCTCACTAATTTGCAGAGGGCCTCACTAAGTAGCTGAGGATGGCTGCGAACCTGCGATCTTCCTGTCTCCACCTCCCAAATACTGGGATTACAAGTGTGTGCCACTATGCCTGGCCAATAGCTTTTCTTTATCCACAAATCCACTGAAAAAGAAATTCACAATAATCTCAAAATAAATAAATAAAATACTTAGGAATAAATCTAACCAAGGAGGTAAAAGACTCTACAATGGAGCTGGGCATGCTGGTGCATGCTTGTAATCCCAGTACTTGGGAGGCTGAGACCAGAGGATCCAGGTTCATGGCCACCCTCAGCTACTTAGGCCCTCCGCAATTTAGTGAGACCCTGTTTCAAAATAAAGAATAAAAAATAGGACTGGGGTGTAGCTCGGAGGTAGAATGCCCCTGGGTTCAATCCTCAGTACCACACACACAAAAAAAAGACAACTCTACAATGAAAATTATAGAGCACCGAAGAAAGAAACTGAAGACCACAGAAGATGGAAAGACCTCCCATGTTCTTGGTTAGGCAGAATAAATATTGTCAAAATGGCCACACTACCAAAAGCAATCTACATAGTCATTGCAATCCCCATTAAAATACCAATGTCATTCTTCATGGAGCTAGAAAAATACGGTCCTAAAATTCATATAGAAGAACAAAATACCCAGAATAACCAAAGCAATGCTGAGCAATAAGAACCATGCAGAAGGTATCACAAATACCTGATTTCAAATTATACTAAAGAGATATAGTAACAAAACCAGCATGATATTGGTACAAAAACAGATACACAGACCAATGGAATAGAAGATAGATAAATCCTCATACTTATAGCCAGTTGATTTTTGACAAAGGTGCCAAAAACATACACTAGAGAAAAGAGCCTTTTCAACAAATGGTGTTGGGAAAACTGGATAGTCATATGTAGAAGAATGAAATTACACCCCTATCTCTCACCCTGCACAAAGGTTAACTTGAGATGGATGGATGGATGGATGGATGGATGGATGGATGTCCTAGAAATTAACCCAGAAACCTTGCAATTACTAGAAAAGAGCATAGGTCCAACTCTCTAACATATAGGTAGTGGTAGAGATTCCTTCAATAAGACCCCTAAAGCCCAGGAAATAAAATCGAGAATCAATAAACGGGATGCCATCAAATTAAAAAGTTTCTGTACAACAAAGGATATAATTAAGAATCTGGAGAGCCTACAGATTAGGAGAAAAACTTTGCCAGCTACTCCTCTGATAGAGGACTAATATCTAGAATATATAAAGAACTTAAAAAACTTAACACCAAAAAAAAGCCCAATTAAAAAAAATGGGCTACTGTTGGGTGTGGTGGTATATGCGTATAATCCCAGTACTTGGGAGGCTGAAACAGGAGGATCACAGGTTCAAGGCCAGCCTCAGCAACTTAGCAAGACCCTGTTTCCAAATAAAAAAAAAAATAAAATAGGGATGGGGGTGGATGGGGGTGTAGCTCAGAGGTAGAATGCCCCTGGGTTCAATCCCTAGCACCAAAAGGAGGGAGGGCTACTAAAATGAATAAACACTTCTCAAAAGAAATACAAATGGTTAATAAATATATGAAAAAATGTTCAACATCATTAGCAATCAGGAAAATGAAAATCAAAACTGCCCTGAGATTCCATCTAACTCCAATTAGAATGGCAATCATCAAGAATACAAACATAAATGCTGGTGAGGATGTGGGGAAACAGAACTCTTACACACAGTTTGTGGGATTGTAAACTAGTACAACCACTTTGGAGATCAGTATGGAGGTTCTTCAAAAGACTAGGAATGGAACCACCATATGACCCAGCCATGACACTCCTCAGTATTTTTCCAAAGGAACTGAAGTTAGAATACTCTAGTGATACATGCTTACCCATGTTTATAGCAGCACAATTCACAATAGCCAAATTATGGAACCAATCTAGGTGTCCATCAACAGACGAATGGATAATGAAAATGTGGTATATACACACATTGGAATTTTACTCAACCATCAAGAAGAAGGAAATTATGTCATTTACAGGAAAATGGATGGAACTAGAGAATATCATGCTAAGTGAGATCAGGCAGTCTAAGAAAGTCAAGGGTCGTATGTTTTCTCTCATATGTGGAAGCCAGAACAAAAGTAGGAAGCAAAAGGGACTTCAGTCAAATGAGAGAAAACAGTAAAACAGTAGAAGGAGATTGGGGGAGGGAAATACACCAAGTGATGTGTGCATGTATGTTTGTATCACTTTGAATCTCACTATGAGGTATAATTACTTTTTCATACTTTTTCATAAATGTATAAAAATAAGCCAGGCGTGGTGGCGCACGCTTGTAATCCCAGTACTTGGGAGGCGGAGACCGGAGGATCGGGGTTCGCGGCCAGCCTCAGATACTTAGGCCTCCGCAACTTCGTGAGATCCGGTTTCAAAATAAAGTATAAAAAATAGGGCCGGGGGTGTAGCTCGGAGATAAAACGCCCCTGGGTTCAATCCCCAGTACCACAAAAAAAAAAGTATAAAAATAAAATTTAATCATTAAAAAATAACCTCTTACAGCTCAATGAGAAGATTTAAAAAGACATTACAGCCGGGCGTGGTGGCGCACGCTTGTAATCCCAGTACTTTGGGAGGTGGAGACCAAAGGATCTGGGTTCTCGGCCAGCCTCAGCTCACTCTCTCTGTCTCTCTCTCTCCCCGTCTCTCTCTCTCTCTCTCTCTCCTTAGTGAGGCCCTCCGCAACTTTGTGAGACCCGGTTTCAAAATAAAGTATTAAAAAAAAAATAGGGCCAGGGGTGTAGCGCGGAGGTAGAACGCCCCTGGGTTCAATCCCTGGTACCGCAAAAAATAAATAAATAAATAAATAGACATTAAATCAGAAAAGATGTTCAATGTGTAAATCATTAGGAAAATGTAAATTTAAACCACAATGAGAGACCACACACACTATCTAGAATGGCTATGCAGAATAGCAAAACTAGGAGTTGGCAGCACATGGAGAAACTGGAAACTTTATAGGTTGCTGATGTGAACATAAAATGGTACAACCATTGTGGGATAGAGTTTATGAATTTATTTAAGAGTAAACATACACTTACCATATGACCCAATAATTCCGCTCTTAGAGAAAATAAAACACATGTCCACACACAGACTTGTACACAAATGTTATTCACAGTAGCCAGAAACTGGAAACAATACAAATGTTCAGTTAGTGAATTGATAGACAAAATGTGGTATATCCATATAAATTACTAGTCAGTAACAAAAAGGAATGAACTATTGATAACATACAACATATGCAATAATCTCAACATCATGCTAAGTGAAGGAAGCCTGAGGGGAAGTCTATTGTATGACTCCGTTTACATCAAATTTCTAGAGAAGGCAAAAGAGTAGCAACAGAAAGCAGATCAGTGGTTGGCTAGGGAAGGAATAAGGATTGTCAGCAGAGAGTTACTAGGAAACCTTCTAGGGGAGGGTTCTAAAACTCTATGAATTTACTATTCATAAATCAAACTGCACAGCTAAAACAGGTGAATCACATAGCACGTAAATTATACTTCTGTACAGTTGTTAAAACACAGCACCCTGAATACACTTCACGGCACTTCAGCCCACAGTGGCTTGTACACACAGATTTCATTCCATTGTGTTTAGTGAGTTCACTTATTAATTCTTCAGGTTCTTGAGGTTGGATGAGTAACTCCTACATTTTTCTTTGGGGGCATTTTTTAAAGTTCTAAGAGAAGATGAAGTTCATTTTGGTCCTATTTAAGGAAGCACATTTTCAGTCATTTTATTTATAATTTATTTATTTACTTATTTATTTTGTGGTACTGGGAATTGAACCCAGGGGCATTCTACCTCTGAGCTCCACTTCCAGCCCTATTTTTTATTGTTTATTTTGAAACAGGGTCTCACCAAGTTGTGGAGGGCCTCACTAAGTAGCTGAGGCTGGCCGTGAACCCAGGTTCTCTGGTCTCAGCCTCCCAAGTACTGGGATTACAAGCGTGCGCCACCACACCCAGCTTCAGTCATTTTAAACACTGTTTTTAGGCAAAACCTGAGGTAACTTGTTTCTTTTCTTTTGATTAGGTTTTCAGCCAGATGAAGAGTTGAGTGAAATCTTCAAGACTGAATTTCAAATGCGATTGTTATGGGGCAGCAAAGGTGCGGAAGTCAATCAGACAGAGAGATATGACAAATTCAACCAGATTTTAATTGCCCTCTCACGTAAATTGGAGCCGCCTCCTTCTGTAAAGCAGGCAGAGCTTTGAAAACTCTCCAGGGAACCTTAGGGTATTATTTCAAGCTTCCCCAGTTTCTTCTTTGGGAAAGCTTATCATCTGATAAAGTAATAATGTGCAAATCTGAAAGGCACAAGCTTTTGGTATCCACAGGATATTAAGTGTATAAATCGCACAGGGCATACTTATTTATGAATTGTTTAAAATTACTACTGACTTTTAAATGAATGATAATTTATTATTAAGAAAACTATTGCTAATGTCGATTGGCAAATTTAAGAGAAAACCCAGCTATGTTGGCTGGTTGTTTCCTATTATCACAATATTTGACCATTTTAGTTTTAATTCCATGTCAGATAAGTATAAATAGAAGAGTTTAAAAGCATGAAACATTTCAGAAGGTATCAGTTGTATGATATTCTTTAAGTAAATATGAAAAATGTAAATAGTCATGAATTAAAATGTATCTTTTTGTGAAACAGTTGTATCCAGTGTCTTCAATATTAAATAACTCATCTTAGTTTGATAATTCTACCTTTTGGCCTCTGAACACACTTTCTTCCCCAGCCACTATAGCATGATAGTAAACCAACATTAATGGAAGTAGTATGAGAAAGTTAAGGTTTCTGTCTTAGGAAACAGAGTAAATAGTGATACAAGGAAGTACTGACTCCAAAAGACCTAGGTTCAAACTCAAGTTCCAGTGTGACTAACGGTTGGACTTTGACCTCTCACTGAGTCCCGTGTGCAGCACAGTACCTATAGGAACTGAGCACCCAGGTGTTGGTTATACTGTTAGAGTTCATGACCTCTCTTCAGTGAGGTCAGATAGTCCCTGTAGTCCACTAAGTCACATGTCAATCTGCTCTGCAAACATCTCACAGACATACTCAGAAATTATGCTTTACTAGTTCTCTAGAACTCCTTAATCCAGTCAAGCTAACACCTAAAGAAATGAAAAGAACCTATGTATGAAAGGTAAAATCGTAACACTTTTTAGAATATAGACTTTTTTACTTTGAATCAACTAAGAATTTCTTAAACTAGAGAGAAAAAGCATATGAACTATCACTTCCTCTAGATGATAAGGACAACAATGAGCTTTCTAGGTTCATTTCCTAGGTTTGTGACTTCTCAAAGGAGACACTTTCTAATTTATCAGTACTCTCTTAATTTTTCCCTATTGAGAAAAATTTAGGATACAAGGTTTTAGACCATTCTGTCACTCTGCCAACTGTCAAACCTTTAAAGCCAGGCGGGTGGCACATACCTATAATCCCAGTACTTGGGAGGGTGAGACAGGAGGATTACAGGTTTGAGGCCAGCCTCAGCAAGTAACAAGGCTCTCAGCAACCCAGCAAGACCCTGTTTCAAAACAAAAAAATAAGCGGGCGTGGTGGCGCGCACTTGTAATCCCAGTACTTGGGAGGCTGAGACCGGAGGATCCGGGTTTGTGGCCAGCCTCAGCTACTTAGTGAGGCCCTCCGCAACTTAGTGAGACCCAGTTTCAAATAAAGAATAAAAATAGGGCTGGGGGTGTAGCCTGGAGGTATAATGCCCCTGGGTTCAATCCCTGGTACCACAAAAAAATAAAATTGGTCTGAGGGTATATCTAGGAGGTAGAAAGCCCCTGGGTTCAATCCCTAGTACCACGAAAAAACAAAAACAAAACTAAACTAAAAAACCTTTTTTCGTCCTATTTTTTTTTAGTATAATAACTTTTTTATTTGACATCTACAAGATTTTGGTGTCTTGCAGCTTTTGACCAGATTTTTACAATCTCAATTTTTCAATAGTGCAACCAGTGCAAGCAAAAAAAAGGGGGGGGGAGGAAACAAATCCAAATGTCCCCTCACTGGTTTTTATAAACATCTATTATAGGCAAAGCAAAACTTACCCATGTTATATAGATAAGTGTCTATTCACATTTGTACATTACCATTTTTAACAGCTTGAGATAAACTCTACAATGTCTTACAACACATTAAAAAATATTCAAGTTACTGGGTAACAACAATAACAACAACAAAAAAACATACAGCAGAAGCCTCAAGTGTTTCCTCATTATCCACAACTCAAATATGGTTTCCTGCTTATGAGTGACAAAGCAAATCCAGATAATAAAGTTAAAAAAAAGACTGTTTGCCAAATGGAAGCCAGCTGTACTACTTCTTCCTGAAACTGTCTTTAAGGGAAATGTAACTTTATGAAAATGAGGCTTAGAGCCATTTTTGCAGCACACATTAGGAATACTATTAATACATTAAAATTAACTTTTCAGAGTTTTATCACAAAAAAAGGCATGTACTCATTATCTTGAGGAAAGACGGGGTAGGGAGGAGAGGGTTGGGCTCGCAGGGCCAGAAGCAACACCCAGGTCTAAACACTATAAAATGCAATGACCAAGGCTTACATCTACAAACGTCTCTCTCCGACACGCGACTTCTGTGCTATCTTATTTACGCATGCTTCCAAGGACATGCACTGTCAGAACAAAAGCTACAGAACCTGAATGCGTGATGTGCAACCTTTCACTTCATGCTTTAGTAAACCTATTATTTAAGTTGGAAAAAGAAACCAATATGTATTCTCTATTTATAGACTTGAAACACATGCATCTGGGGACATTCCCACAGCAATGACATGGATGTACTGCGTTAACCCTGAGCACTGTGTAACATAAAAGTAAAGCCAGTTCGGGAAGTTCCAAGCATTTTAAACCAATTGTGGTTTTGTAGCCTTTAACACACTCACAAACAGACTGACATACACATGCACACATACACACACACACACACACACACACCCTCTTCTGCTCACCCAAAGTAAAAGCATTCAGGAATCCCAAGGGAAGCAGAAAGGAAAGACACGTGTCCCACCGACGGCACTGCTGATTTTCAGTTTTGCTACCTATTCCAGGTTGTCCTTATTCTCCCCAAAATTAGCTAGAGAGCACAACTGAAAAAAAATATATAATTCTTTGGAAACTGTCCCTGATTTTGATGCAAGTGATATGCTCCCACGCATGTGCGACGCGTCCTGCTGACCTGTCTGCTCTACGCGTTGCTCAGGTTGGCGATGCCCAGGGATCTCAGTAGGTTCAACTTTGACAACAAGTATGGAAGAAATGCTTTAGAAATTGTCATGCAGTCCATTGTAAATTTGGATTCTCCTATGGTATCACCACCTCCGGACTATCCCAGAGAATTCTTTAAAGATGTTCGACAAGGACTAATAGGAGTTGGCCTCATAATGTAGAAGATCGCTCAGGAATTCTTACTCTAGATAAAGATTATAACAACATAGGGAAATTCTTAAATAGAATTCTGGGTATGGAAGTACATCAGCAGAATGCGTTATTTCAATATTTTGCTGACACACTCACTGCAGTTGTTCAAAATGCCAAAAAAAAAAAATGGAAGATATGATATGGGAATCCTAGATCTTGGTTCTGGAGATGAGAAGGTGAGGAAGAGTGACGTGAAGAAGTTTCTGACTCCAGGGTACTCCACCTCCGGCCACATGGAATTGTACACAATTAGTGTAGAGAGGGGAATGTCCTGGGAGGAAGCAACCAAGATCTGGGCTGAGCTGACAGGACCCAATGAGGGTTTTTACTTGTCATTGCAAATAAGAAACAACAAGAAAACTGCCATTTTAGTTAAAGAAGTGAACCCTAAAAAGAAGCTTTTCTTAGTTTATCGACCAAATATTGGGAAACAGCTCAAATTAGAAATTTATGCTGATCTAAAAAAGAAATATAAAAAGGTGGTCTCAGATGATGCCCTGGTGCACTGGTTAGACCAGTATAATTCTTCTGCAGCTTGTACTCATGCTTACTGGCGTGGCAATTGCAAGAAAGCGAGTCTGGGATTAGTTTGTGAAATTGGTCTTCGCTGTTGCACCTATTACGTATTGTGCGGGTCAGTGCTGTGCGTCTGGACGAAGGTCGAGGGGTGTTCTCGCATCTATCAGTGGCACAAACGTGAAAATGCAGATAGTTTGGCTGAGAACAGAAGATGGACAGCGGATCGTAGGTTTGATCATTCTGGCCAATTGTGTGTCTCCTATTGTCAATCTGTCGACGTCAGACCAGTTCCTCCTATTTTTAAAATATTAGGACCATACCAAGTTTATGTCCACCTTTTTTCAAACAAGCTGTGAAAATTTCTCCACAATCTTAGTCTTTGAAAAAATGATTTATTGGTTATAGATATTACACTATAACTTAGTCCTCTTAAATATGCCTATTAGAACCCAAATGAGTCTCTCATGATGGTCTGTTTAATACAAAGGAATTATTAGTTTCTAATCTTGGGCTATTTTTATTAATGAATCATGGGGCCCAGCCCCCCTTTTAAAGGTGCCATCACATCATTTTTTTATTTGCTGAAAAAAACCCAAGTACACTTCTACTTTGGGCAATATGGTGGTTCAGATGCTCTCAGAAGAAGTCTCATTAAAATAAAACTTAAATCCTGAATGTTAATAAACATACCTTTTAATGCACTGTTGAGCTTGAGAGGATGAAAAGGAAGTCCCCAAGGAACATGCCTCCCCTCCCCACCTCACTCCTCAAGAGGTATAGAAAACAAGAGAACTTAAAAACCTAGGTAGCTGGGTGTGGTGGCGCACGCTTGTAATCCCAGTACTTGGGAGGCTGAGACTGGAGGATCCAGGTTCGTGACCAGCCTCAGCTACTTAGTGAGGCCCTCCGCAACTTAATGAGACCCTGTTTCAAAATAAACAATAAAAATTTGGGCTGCAGGTGTAGCTCAGAGGTAGAATGCCCCTGGGTTCAATCCCCAGTACCGCAAACAAAACAAAACAAAACAAAAAACCTAGATAGACCTGGGGGCAAAAACTCCTATCATCTCAATGAATGGGAAACTGTCCTGGGAATGCTGAATGTGAAATGCCCCCCATTAAACAGGGATCCTTAAAGGGAGGAAAAAAATCCATCTTCCACCAAAGGGAAGTTACCAGGTGTATTAGGGCTCTTCAGAGAGACAGAACCAATAAGACATGTATATGAATGTAGATATATGAGAGGGGACTTATTAGGGAAATTGGCTTATGTAATGACAGAGGCTGAGAAGGCCCATGACAGGCCATCTGTGAGTTGGAGACCTGGGTTGTTGGTAGCATGGCTCAGTCCAACTTCAGATGTCTCAGAACAAGGGAAACCAATGCTGTAACGCTTAGTCTGAGATTGAAGGTCTGAGAACCTGGGTGCGGGGGTCGCTGGTGTAAGTCCTAGATTCCAAAGGCAAGAAAAGAGAGTGCCAGCTTCAGAAAAGAGACAGAAAATAATTCATCTTCCCTCTTCTTTGTATTCTATTCTGGCACCCCAGAAAATCAGATGGTGCCCTCCCACATAGAGGTTGGATCTTTCCCACTCAGTCCTCCAACTCACATGCCAATCTCCTCTGAAAACACCCTTACAGACATATTCAGAAATAGTGCTTTACCAGTTCTCTAGGTATCCCTTAATCTGAGTTGATAAGCTAAAATTAATCACCACACCAGGAAATATGCCTGTCTTCATGTATAGCTCCAAGAAGAAAATTAAAATAATAGTCTTCAGCGAGGATTTACAACCACAAACTTGTCCTCATACAGGTCTGGAGTAAAATTTACAAAAATCAAAACTAAGAAATCGCTTTACAGTGGTTCCAGGATGGTGGTGCCTACTGGATATATATATATATATATATATATATACACACACACACATATATATGTATATCTATATACATATATGTATATAGATACACATATATATATACATATATATATGTATATATATATGTATATATATATATATATCTGTCCTACTATATATAAAAGTTCACTATTAAATAGCTGTAGTTCAATTAAAATATATGACAAAATGATACTGCTGATCCGTGGGGGAAAAGAATGAGTTTTTAAAATAATTCTTGAACAACTGGCTAAGCAAATGAAAGGGGAAAAAATTGTTCCTTACCTCATAACACCACCATATAATCTAGATGAATTAAAAACCTAAATGTGAAAAGGCAAAACCTTAATACTTTTAGAATATGGAATATCTTTTTTTTTTTTTTACAGTACCAGGGATTGAACCTAGGGGCGTTCTACCTCCACGCTACACCCCCGGCCCTATTTTTTATACTTTATTTTGAAACTGGGTCTCACGAAGTTGTGGAGGTCCTCACTAAGTAGAGATAGAGAGAGAGAGAGAGAGCAGAGGCTGGCCGCGAACCCGGATCCTCCGGTCTCCGCCTCCCAAAGTACTGGGATTACAAGCGTGCGCCACCACGCCCGGTGGAATATCTTTTTTTTACTTTGAATCAACTAAGAATTTATTGAACTAGATATTAAAAGCATAGTTATGAAAGACTAATAAATATATAGTAAAGTGAAGAACCTCTATTCATTAAAACACACTAGAGAGAAACAAGAGAGACTGATTAGCAATGCATAAAACTGACCAAGAATTATTAGTATGGTAGGCAGCCTCCACGTTGGTCCCTAATGTTCCCTGCCTCCTGATACTCACAACCTTGTGTTGTCCCTTTCCCACATTGTACTGGGGTTGGTCCCTGTAACCCAGAGCACAGGGCAGAGGTAATGACATGTCACACTTGAGATTAGGTTATAAAAACTCTCCAGCTTCCGTCTTGAGTTTTTATTCTCTTGGATCACTTGCTCTGGGGAACGCAAGATGCCACATTGTGAGCATCCCTATGGAGAGGTCCACCTGGTGAGGAACTAAAGTCTTTGGCCAACAGCCAGCAAGGAACTGAGGCCTGCCAACAACCCCGAGAATGGTCCTGGAAGTGGATTCTACAGCCCCCGTCAAGCTTTGAGATGACTACAATCTCGTGAGAAACTCTGAGCCAAAACGACCCAGTTATGTTACACAGTAAGAAATAACTAATACAATTAGCTTTCTTAATACATTAAGAACTCCCATAAGTAAATATGGAAAGATAATCAACCAAAGAAAAAAAGGACAAAGATAAAAACAGGCTTTTCACAGACGGGGAACCAGTAAACATGTAAAGATGCTCAACATCAATAATTGGGGAAACAAAATTAAAACTTACAATGAGTTGCTTTTTCATCCTTTGAACTGACAAAAATTGAAAAGTCTGACTCCTAAATATTGGTCAAGATATGGGATATGGCCGGGCGTGGTGGCACACGTTTGTAATCCCAGTACTTTGGGAGGCAGAGACCGGAGGATCCGGGTTTGTGGCCAGCCTCAGCGCTCTCTCCTCTCTCTCTCTCTCTCTCTCTCTCTCTCTCCCTGTCTCTCTCTCTCTCTACCTAGTGAGGCCCTCCGCAACTTCGTGAGACCATGTTTCAAAA